>LZPO01087715.1:6699-19771 GCA_001675575.1 Neotoma lepida | reverse complement strand
CGAAGGCAGGAGTCATGCTGATCATGACCCAACGGCTACACACAAAACCAGTGTTCCGTGATGACTCGAGTGGTGCATGGTGATGATACCAATGGTGTACAGTCACACAAGTGGCATTCAGTGGTGCAAGCCGTGTATGTTGTCCCCAGAGGAAAGGAAACTTAAACTCTCACACATAGCAATGAAGCCACCACCACCTGCTGTCTTTAATCCTTGTGGAGTTTAAGAAATGCCCCTACAAATACAGTCTTCCACTCTCTGCCCCTAGGTTCCTGTAGGCTGTGAAATGCTTCAAGAGGCTCCAGTAAGACTTAAGTGGGGGCCACTAGTGTAAGCTGTGGTCTGTGAGAGAANTTAGAAGCTACTTGTTAGACTCTTGGCTCCATGTTTTCTGANTGTGTTACCACGGACTAGCAGCCTATAGTGACACGCCCATATCATCAGCATCTCATCTATAGATTTAAAAACTGCCAATTGTAGTTTGAAATTATTTGGGAAAGAATTTCATTTAAACATGTATAGACTTTTTTCTTGTCATAACTGCTTAAACAATACAGTATTTATTGTTTAACAGTACAATTACATAGTGTGTGCTCATTGCATTTAGCATTATGAGTAATTTAGAGGTGATTTAAGTAAATGAGAGAATATTTATAGGTTATATGCAAATGTTATGCAGATTTAGATAAGTGACTAATACTCTAATACTCTCAGATTTTTGATTTTGGTATTCACAGGGTCTGAGAAACAGTTCTCTGCATACTGAGGGAAGTCTATTTGTGAACATCATATTTTGTAAGCTCTAAGAGACCCAATTACTGAGCTCCATTCCAGCCATTGATCTTATGGTGCCCAGTAGACAGTAAAGGACAATGCTTACCCTTAGCTTGTATATAAGATATTTCCAAGGTATGCACACATAGACATTAGAATATGTATTAGTTGGCTTTGATGGGTGAGTANTATCAACAAATTAAATGATGTGAAATACTACTTTAAATGCAAACTTTGTTAAAGTATAATAACCATCAGATGTAGCATTTATATAGCAAGCATGCAGAGTTTCAGTGAATTTACATGAATATTATGTCATATGGCACTCATAGCANCCAACCTGTGAAGGAAGCACTATCATCTTCCCTGACTTTCCTAGGAGAAAGATGATGAATAAGTGATTGGAAAACAATTCCAAGTCCACATTCCTAATGAGGTGGCAGATCTAAATATAACCCTGGCCAAGTTTCAAATATAAGAAATCTTACCTTTAATCTTTATACCAAACTGCTTCCTCTATCAGCTTAAGTCAGCTCTCTGGTACTGTGGCTAAGTTCCTGATGGGGAAGATTCATTTTGGCTTATTGTCTTTCAGCAGTTTCAGTCAATGGCCTGTTTGTTCCCTTGTTTGGAGGTCTCAGCAAGGCAGCATATGATGGACAGGACCCCCCTGCATACCAAAGTTGTGGTGGACAGAAAGCAAAGAGAGCATCAGGAAAGGACCAGCATCCCACGATCCATTTTAAGAGCATGCCCACAATGGTTCAGCTTCCTTCTGCTAGTCCATCCTACCTAAGGTTCTATCACTTCATCTTATCACAGGCTGGCAATAAGGNTTTTAACACAAAGGCTGTAGGGACATTCTAGATCCATGCTGTAGCAATCTGTCAGTTAGAATTGAGATAGAATTTGTCAATATGCTAATAATTTAAAGATATCCCCAAGATTTATGCTAAAGAGTAGTAAGTAATCAAATGAACGTCAATGTGCATCGTAAGCCAAACCTCTATTTGTATTCACTAAATAGTCACTAAGTGTGAAGGAAATGTCCTGGCCTGAGAGCTCACAGTCAAAGGGGACTGCCAATAAAGAGAATGAAGGCATAAGAGGGTGGGATAGAAGAAAAGGAAGTGAGTTAGGGTGAATATGCTCAAAGCACATTACGTTTTTAGGAAAACATCACACAACATGATTTTTTTTTTATGTTTACTAGTTGCTGACAAAGACATAAAAGTTTTAAAGCACGGGTCATTCACTACAGAGCTGACATCAGAGGACTGTCTTGGGAGCCTTGATCTCCAATGGTGTACTGTGTTTTCAGGCTCTTGGTCAACTGATAATGTTGATGTTTTCTTGTCTTTGCCATGNAAATGCCTAACCTCAAATTCTTTGCAATCATACAGTAAGTGTTGCTTCAAATCTCTNAAACCTTTAGCCAATGCCTTTTATTCATTCTGACTGCTGGATTCCCCTCTGGCTCCAGGAAGGCCCCTGTACAGGAACTGCCTTCCAAGCAAACAGATTAGTTTATGGTCCTACAAGGTTAAGCGTGATACATGTGTTTGGGGAAAATGGAGATGNGCATTAAGAAGAAACATTACTTTTTGATCCAGGTGGGAAAGCATACATAATCTCCTCTAGAGCCTGTGAAAGACTTCATTTTACACATGAAATTGTGTGGAATTGCCCCAGACAGCGTTGAACATGGTTTTTGAGAACAGTCGTTCTCAGAACAAGCTGCTGAGCACCAGTCAGGGCCTCAGAACACCAAAGAATAAATATAAGCACATGAAATCTGTATGGAATTGTAGAGAACAAACACACACTAGTGCTGGCACAGCACCTGGATGGAACCGGTCCTCAACATTACAGTGGGATGTGTTACGAATAGAGTCAAAAATAGACTCTGAACACATGAAGAAAATCTGATAANAAGGGGCCTGTTTTGCTATAGAAAATTTTAATATCAAAGTGTATATTTCGTTGTTTTAAAAAGGACTTTTCTATTTTCTGTACATTGTAAAACTTTCTTTTCATAGTCTGGTATAAAATTCACGCCTAAAAAGCTTGAGGAAGCAACCACATTTTTCTAAGCAGTGAATTTTTAGTCATTTGCAAATTAGCCTAATCTTAATATTTGATCAAAAGCATTATTTGGGGGCTGAATGGAGAACCTGAGATTATGCTACATAAGGCNCTGCCTAGCTTAACATGCCCTGGTTTTCAAGCATAATAAATAAACTACATATAAAAAATTCAGGGGAAAGCTCTTTTGCATATATGGGGATTGTTGGTATCTTCTGATGGGTCATCTTACCCTTGTTATTAAATGACAGTGATCATTAAAATGCCAAACATATCCTGACAGAATTCAGTTTATAAAATGTCAGCAAGTCTGTGTTTTTATTAGTTTGCTCCAAATCAATTTAGAAATTTCAATAGAATGCTTGTAAGTATTCCCCAAGCAATGTCCATTCCTGACTTTCTGCANNAAAAAAATATTACAAATTAATCAGATTTTCACATTTCTGCATAATGGCTTTGCACGTTTATTGCTTAATCCTATTATAAAATGCTGTTATGATTGACACATCGCTGTGGAGATAGAAGTCAATTGAATAATATGTAGCAGTCAATTTTATTTGTAGCTTAATGTGCTGAAGTATTTTTTCCACATTTCCATTATTTATAAGTCTNTCCCTTTGGAGACTATATAGAAGAATTTGTTTTAAATGAGCCAATAATACCTTCTTTAAAATTTATAAGCATGACAGAATCATATCTTTTTTCATTGGTTGGCCTCAGCATGCCAGTAAACAGAGTTTGAAATGTCTTCCACTTGCTATTCATAGGACAAACACCAGGAAAGTGGATCTTGTTAAGGTTTGCTTAGAACTGGATTTCAACCNCCCCATTAGAACACCCCAAGAAAACAAAAGCCCCCAACAGGGACACTTCAGAAATGGCTGGCAGTTTTGTTTATNTTTTTATTCAAGTATTTATTGTTTCTACCATTATCTTAACCACTATGGTTTGTCCTGAAACGAAGCACATAAGCATGCAGACAATGCCCAAAGGCTTTAGGGATTTGCTGTCAGGGTGCTTGAAATGCAACAGGATCTCAGCACGAGAATACGGCAAGTTCAGTGCCTACAGCAGTGGGTCTCTGTGAATTGATGGTGAGACATTTCTCTTTTGTTCCACATCCAGAAAACTTGCCTAAGGGGACCTATATTCCTTTTAGGACGTTGTGGAAGGGGGCACTGAAAAGGACTGTGGTTTTAGGAAAGGGCCATTCATAAGAGCCCATCCAAAGCCAGCATNAAGAGATAGCTTAAGGGTACAGAACAAAGGGAAAAATCCCTATCAGGGAACAGCATGANCAGACATGGTCATGTCTGAGACTGTACTTTGGCTCTGGAAAAGCAGCTTATCTATTGTTCACCTGAGCATAACAGACACAGTTTCACACACATGCATGAACACACGTGCATATACACACACTGAGCTAGAGTGTGCTANCCAAATTGATGTCTAATGTAAGTCTTTTGGTGTATATATGAAAGTGTACCTTTTCCCATTGTCTTTCCTTTCTATCTCCTGATGACTTTGGCCATCCTGAATGTACCATAGCATCATTTTTACCATAACTGGAGCTACTGAAAAACCACTCTTTCATAAGCGTCTATTCCTCAGGGTCTTGTGATATCACAGAAATGTGCTGTTTCCAGGCTGGTCTTGATACTAAGGGAGCTTTTCTCTTTTGAATTCTAGGGGCCAGAGGAAACACNGTCTTATCAGACCCAGGAACTCCTGACCAGCACCAGGCCAGTCAGACCCATCCCTCCTTTCCCGTTGGGCCACAGGTCAGTATCTCTCAACNGCTTTCCATTAGGCTACATTTAAGATGGTTTTACCATATAAATAACCAAATAAATAATAATGAGTTAAATCCAATTAACTCCAACAGAGCAAAGATGGTGATAAATTTTTGTATGGGAAGCTATATGACTACATTATTTATTAAATACTCTCAAGAAAATATGTGTTTGCAAAAGTCTCTTCTTAAAGGAAAGGTTGGTTTTAATCATGTGGAAATGTTTCCCGCCCCCTTTAAAACCTGCTACATCTAGGCTGTTGGTTACCATGCAGTTTTTTCTAAAGTAAAACTTTAATGACTGGAGTGTGAAGAAAATTAAGTTATTTCAACCTTACTATAGCCATTTTTGAAATACAAGATGTGATTTAATATAAAAAAGTTAATGCAATTTTAATGCAAGTTCAGCTTATTGGGTTTGACAATACTGTACATCACACATAGCTCTTGCATTAATAAAGAAATACATTCATTATTTTTTAAAGTCCAATATTTGTTTTTTTGCAGCCTGGCATGGGTTATATGGAGATGTAGAACACAATTATAAAAGGCTGGGCTTTCTTTAACCTCTGCCATTGACTGTGAAACTTTCAGAGTTCATCTTGCTTTTAGGGAGAGAAATATCTAGGTCTTTCTCTCTCCATTGCTGTCATTGTTGTTCCTGGAAACTAGTCACTTTCAGTAGAAGGAGGGCTTGCCCATGTGTAAAGCTTGAATCAATTTAGACACTCTTATTCTAGTCACCATGAAATCCATGAAATCTTCCAATGGCCTCAGACCCCATCACCCATCTCAGAGTCCACACAACTCCAGATTGATAGATATGAAGACTGGCCAGTGTCTATGTGGGAGACCAAAGCCTAGATACTTTTCTTAGAACAAGAGTCATTGGCTTCTATGTGTCATACCATTATAAAGCCATTCTTCTTGCCTCATGTGTTCATATGTTTATGAGCTTCTGTATATGTGTGTGCACAGATGTGCCTGGAGACACATGAGTCCTAATATGGTCTAATACCTCTAAGTCAGGTATTTAGAATGACAGACTCAAGACAGTGAAGCAGCATGACTCTGTGACAACCAGGAGAAGGCATACCCTACCTTAAGCCCAAAATCCAATCTTAAAATTCTGTATGTCAACCCTCTAAACCTGTGTACAATCCTCATGAGAGTTACATGTTTCCCTTGCAGCATTGTGTTGATTGGCCGTAATATCTTACCAGGAACCTTAAGGCCANGCTACAATTNCACTATTTTTCCCCAAGTNTGATGATTTGCTCTGTAGAGTAACTTCATGTTTAAAGTGAACAAACACATTGGGAGGNCAGGACCTCTCTAGGGCTTCCTTGTAAAGGATCTACAGGTTACTCTAGAGAGATAGCCAGAGAATATGCCCACCCTTGCCCCCATTCTTCAAATGCAGCAGCCCCCTGTCTCTGAATCTGTTCTTTGTGTTGGAGAAGGGTAAACAAGATAGACTCTGGAACAGTCTATCTGGTCTTAAACTTCACCTCTCCATGCATGAGACCTGGAACTTCCAGGAAGTTATGAAACTCTCTAAGTCTCATTGGTAGGATAATTGGAATGTAGGGCCTGGTGATTATAATCTGGCTTTATTTGTATCATGTCCGTATTTCAATATCTTTTCTATTTTCCATCAAAAAATAGTTAATCCTAGATAGAGTTTCATTTTGAATCCTGTAGCGGAAAAAAAATGTGGGACTATGTTTTATTCCACAGTTCCCACAATANTCCTGGCTTAAGGACTCTAAGGTCAAATGACTTCTGCTGTCATGTAGCCTGGCCAGAACCATAATCTTAGTATATCACTCCAGTGAGGACCCTACCCCAGCACTCAAACAAGTTTTGTGTTCTATTGTTGCCTTTTACACCAAACTGTGACTACTCAANCAAGAGTGGACATAAATATGTGTTTTTATAATAACATCTTAATAACATCTTATTTGGGAGAAGAGTATGAAAGAATTAACAGAAAATTTTTTTTAGTATTTTATCTTTAAGTGTTTTGTTTTCTATTACATTTTATATGTTCACATTACACACACACACACACACACACACACACATGTATGTATATAAAACCATTTCAATAGTAACCACTTATTTACTCAGTATCTATCCAGTTTATTTTCATATCAGGAACATTTTTAAACTTTCCTGAAGAGATACCAAAATGATCCATATTAATTAGTACATAGCATCTCACCAAGTTTAGCTGCTTCAACATTTATGTAATTTGAAGTGCATTGCATAACTTCGTGCATTTATCTCTTTCCCCTTTGAATTCTATCTTGAAGCCATATCCTAGGAGTATATTCTGAGTCAAATAAGGATGAATATATTTGCCATTCTTAATATGTACATATTTCCAAATTGCTTTCCGAAAGGATTATGCCAGCAATCAGGCCCTCCAGCCATAGATGTGCATAGCAGCATCACTAAAGACCTTCTAGCATCCAGAAAAATCTTAACACTATTTTTGTTGATGTAATACTTGAAAACAGTATGTTATTACTATTTTTGAACCAAAAATAGAANAAANAATTCTACCAACATCAATGAATTCTTTCTGTAACAGCATAAAATAAATTAGCTTAGCACTTTAAATATATGAAAATCAGGATCAAATGAAAATTCAATTGAATTTGCAATGTGTAAAGGTATAGTATTTCTTTTGAAGTTATTTAGGCTCCACAGAGATTCTAAAAAAAATTAAAAATTTTCAAAGAAATAAGTGAAATGTAATGTCAAATGTTATTTCTTCCTTACAACCTTTTTTTCTGTTGTATGTTTCATTACTACTTCAGAAACTTTCTGACTGAATAGAATGGAGGGACTGTGCTTTGAAAGGCCATGTCTTATTCTGCTGGAAAGTGAGCCAAGTTTCTCTTGTTTTTCAGCCTCTTCTGACAGCACAGCAGTTAGCCTCTGCTGTGGCCGGGGTGATGCCAGGAGGCCCCCCAGCCCTCAATCAGCCCATCCTCATCCCCTTCAACATGGCGGGACAGCTAGGTGGTCAGCAAGGCCTGGTCCTCACACTGCCCACAGCGAATCTCACAAACATCCAAGGGCTGGTAGCAGCAGCTGCAGCTGGAGGCATCATGACTCTGCCATTGCAAAATCTACAAGGTAACATCATACCCAGGTGCTGTGCAGTGCTCCACTCATTGGNTGACTTCTCTTAAATGGACAAAAAGCCCCCTGAATGGGGACTGTAACTTAGGGTGGGCTTCTATCATAAATGGCATAAAGGGCCTCTACAGAAAGCAACATTTCCAGTTGTTTATGAATCCTGAGCTTGTTCAAGCCATGGTTTTATCAACCCTCACTTACTCTCATGAACGGCAAAGCTTTTCAGGCCCTCTGGAAGTACTTATAAGCAATTATTGCAGGGCACATCATCATTTAAATGTGAAGTCATTGCATTGTTATTTGAAGACAGTNATAATCTGACAAGGCATTCAATTTGGCCACATGNAAGGAAGGTTTGGATGTTCCTTNTNTCTGTGTAAAGTGGTTGGGACACCACAAATACAAAGTGTCATTTGAAATGATTAACGATTATTTTGCTACTAAATAACACTTAGATATAAGTGTTAAACACAGATTGTATTATTTGGGCTTTTTGGTAGAAGAAGGACCTGGTAGAAGGGAGAAGTTTTTCTCTAGAGTTGGAAATTTTTAATTTTTCTTTAAAATTTTGATAGCACCAACACTGGTTGATTTCCAAATTATTCATCAAAGAAAGAATAACTATGGTGGAAAAAACATTCTGAATAATAATATAATGTCTGGTACAAAAAAATCCAACTTTTACTTTGGGATACTAAAAGCAGTTGACATCTTAATTTATGTAAATGTAAGCATTTTTTTTGTTTTGCAGAATGAGGTTTGTCTGGNTAAGTCCTCAGAATAACAATTTAAAGTACTTTTTAAATTGGCCAGATGTTAGATGTTTATATGGTTTATTGAATTGGTTAGAACATCCATATCCACAATGAAGAACAGCTAAGAACTAGTGAATCTTGGACCTCTTTGCAGTCTACGTGTTCGGATACTCCACCCATTGTTGCTACTTCTTAACTTTCAGTTTAATGTTTAAAACAAAGTCTCTCTTATACCATTAAATTGTGCCAAGAACCTTGCCATTCATAAATCATGCATGCTCAGGATACACTAATGCATGAACTTTGCTTGTTTCAAATTTGAGTGCCTGGGAAGCCNGGAACTTGAGATTAAGCAAATAAAGCAGGAATCCACAAGGTGAAAGCAGAAGCAACAAAGTGTAGGGCAAGGCTTCTTAATGTAGGTGGGTGATGAAATCTTAATGAAGAAACAGACATTATCAAAATGCAACCTTCCATTTGGAACATGTGTGCTTATGGGAATATTGAATATTATAAATAAACATCAGCTTGCAGAGCTCCTAGGCTGTGAATTAATTCTGCTTGGTTAAGATGGACACCAAAGTCCAAGTGAAAAAAGGAAGTCTTTTTATATTTTCATTGTAGGTCNGTGCTGTTGNGATTTTAGGCCTGTTACTCTAGGGTTTCAAGATCAGTGCCATCCTAGTCTGCAGCACAGCCTTCTCCATTTTGTTTTTGATGTCAAGTTTAAGTATGAGCTTACCATTTAGACATTGACTTCTTGGCACTCGTGCTTCCATGTCAAACCTGTGTTTGTGCCCTGGGTGAGGGCAGCAGAAGCATTTCCTCTTGTTATCCTTTGGGTCCCTTGGCAAAGTTCCCAACATCATTGACTTCAGAAGTGTATTTGTGTTCTCAATCAAGCTCATGTCAGGCAAAGAATTGTGAACAAATATTTCTCCCTTTGAAGTCATCTTTAAAATTCCAGTGTTTCTGGAAGGGAGGTGATGAGATCATTAATGTAAAAACCCCCTTCAGTAAGTCAGNTGACTAGGGGGAAATTTCCCTCATTGGTCTTAACATCAAGTCTCTCCTCTAACATCCTCTCCTTTAAGGTCCAAATCAACACCAGATATGGAAGTTCTACTTTTGGCTTCTTTAAGCTTTTCTGATCCTTCCGTATTTTGATTTCTCAACACCCAGACGTCACTAACCAAAGACATAGCCCTCCTGGTTTACTGGCAACTGGGATATTTCCAAGGATATAGTATCTTCAGGGTTGAAATCAGGAAATTTCTAGGAAAATTAGAAAGATTTAGTTGCCCAATGAGGAGTCCAAGGGTGATAAGGATGATAAACAGTAAGTTTATCTCCAAGGTGATCAAGATCAATGTACACGGCTTGAAGAGCAATGTCAGACAAACATCACCAGGAAATCAGTCCACCAGCATTCAGCCCAAGGCTGATCTCAGCACCTTCAGGTGACCTTTTATAGCAGTGGTTCTCAACATGTGGGTCACGACCCCCTTGGCAANCCTCTAGCTCCAAAAATATTGTATTACTATTCATAATAGTAGCAAAATTACAGTTATGAAGTAGCAACAAAAATAATTTTATGGTTTGGGGTCACCACAACACAAGGAGCTGAATTAAAGGGTCACAGCATTAGGAAGTTTGGGAACCACTGGGCTATAGTCTGTGATGATCCCTAGACAACACTTACAGGTAGTGAAGCTTCCTGAGATATACTGAATTGGAGAAGGTAGTGTCATGTGGGAGGGNGAACAGATGGCTGGCAGGGAAAAAAGTCATCTTTAAGGGTTTGGTCTACTTTGAGATGAAGATGACAGTTCTAGATGTCCTTAACTCATAACTTTTCTCAAAAGTGGTAGTCTTGCCAATGGACACACTAGAATGAATCTACATACACATTTATTTAGTCAAAAGTTAGCATGAAGGATAGCAGGCTGTTCTCCTTGCAGAACCCACTCCTCACACAATAAACACGGTAACTTTAGCCCAAGGTTTTCACTTTGGGCTGAGGGAGTGTTACTTATTTTGTTTGTTTGTTTTGAGACAGGGTTTCTTTATGTAGCCTTGGCTGTCCCAGAACTCGCTCTGTAGACCAGGCTGGCCTTGAACTCACAGAGATCCTCCTGCCTCTGCCTTCTGAGTACTGAGATTAAAGGCGAGTGCCACCACTGCCTGGCTGGTTTTCAGTCTTTTAAAATGACTAATAAGTCCGTTCTTCTGTAGCAGGCTTTCTCAGACTGCCAGCCCCAAATCATGACAGGGAAATTTATTATTAATTATGAATACTCAGCCTTAGCTTAGGCTTGTCCCACTAGCTCTTTTAACTTAATTTAATTTGTTTCTATTTATCTATGTTTTGCTGTGGGGCTTTTTACCTTTCTTTCATTCTGTATGTCCTATTTCCCTTCTTCCTCCGTGTCTGTCTGTCTGGCCCCTGGTATTTCCTTGTAGTCTCCTTTTCTTTCTTCCTCAAGCCTAAATTCCTCCTCCTACTTACACTCCCTTCCAGGAAGTTCCACCTACACCTCCTCCCTCACTATTGACTGTTCAACTTTTTATTGAACCAATCAGGTGCCTTAGGCAGGCAAGGTAAAACAGCAACACATCTTTACATAATTAAACAAATAATTCCACAATGTAAACAAATGCAACACATTTTTGCAAAGCTAAAGAAATATTTTGCAACATAAACAAATGCAACATATCTTTGCATAGTTAAACAAATATTCCAAAACATGGGGGATTAACAGGCCCCATGTTGAGGTGTTCATTCTTATTCAGTGTATATTAGAATGTTTGGAACNTGAGCAAGCATGCTGAGGGAACATGCTAGACCTTTTGTGCCATGGTCATAGGACTTATATTCCATGTGGCTATAATCAAACCCACAACTGTGAAATAAGACCAGCAATGACANTAAACCTCTAAGAAAGAAAATTTCTAGGTGTGTTCTGTGCCACATTATTTTAAAACTCTTTTAAAAGTCATCATCTTACCGACTCCTTTGTGAAGCAGATCCTGTGCTAAAAATAGTGCAGAGTTGCTCAGGAAAGTATCAATTAGTTGTAATGGCAAAATGAAATCCTCTTCCAGGAACTCAGACAAATGTGTTGAGTCTTTTATTTTGCCTATACTCAGGCAGAAAATGAGAACGTAAGCTTAGACACTGTGGATGTCAGTGACAACTGCAGCAGAGGGGGACTACCTCAGGACAGATGAGTCGGGTTAGTGACCTGTTCTCACAGCACAGACCAGAGTGACCCACTAATCACTGTGGGCAACACAAATGGAGAATATAAATGTGCCATGAAGAAGATTTATGATGAAGTGTGAATATTCCAGTTAAGTCTGACAAAACATTTAAATTAATGACCAAAAATACATTAGAGATCGCAGCTTAACCCGAACATGGAAAAGCAATTAGGTTCAAGGCAAGTTTAAAAAGAAATCAGGTTGAAGATGGTTTTCCTGTCCTTGGCTCTGGCAGGAATCCTCCCCTACTTTCCTCTGACTCTCTGGATTAGTCTGCTTCATGTTGCCTTAGCAGAATCACTGATGCCGGGTCCTAGATGAATAGGTTTCCTTAGTTCACAGTTTGGGAGATCCAAAGATTGAAATTGGATGCTTCTGTAGGTTTGGTCTCAGGTGAAGGCCTTTGGGTTTGCCACAATATGGAGAACTAGAAAGGAATCTGCTGTGTGTAGAAAATGCAAGAATATGGGGTAACCCCATTAACAACCCATTCTAGTGAGAATTACACTGCAAGATAAGCATGAATTCCTTCTGGGGATGATGCCCCCATTATCTGATTGCCTTATAACATGACCTTCTGATCTAGCAATATTTACACCACTCCAAAACCACCAACCACACAGAGATCAAACGCCCATCCAAGAACCTTTGATGANTGAGCTATACCCATCCATAACATTCCCCAAATTCATGTCTGAACATGGTAAAGTATTCAGGGATGCTATGTGTGAGTTACATCGCATTTCCTTTTTGCTTGTGATGGCTTGTCTTCACTAGGCTATTGCATGCAATACAATACATGACCCTTAAGTGCTCAGCTCAATGAGCTCTGATGATAGCATACAACCTTGTAGCATACATCCACCACAATCAATAAATAAAACATTTTGTCAGGTCGTGGGGGCCCATGCCTTTAGTTCCAACACTTGGGAGGCAAAGGCAGGTGGATCTCCAAGTTCAAAGCCAGCCTGGTCTACAGAGTGATTTCTAGGACAGCCAGGGCTACACAGAGAAATTCTATCTTAAAAATCATAAATAAATAAATAAATAAATAAATAAATAAATAAATAAATAAATAATAAAACAGAACAGTTCATTATTCCACCAAAAAGCTCTTGTGCCTCCTTTCAGTTAATCCTCTCTGTTTATTCTGGCCTCTCCAGCTCTGGTATGCATTAGTGTTGTCTGTTCTAGAACTACATGCAAACAGATTCCTATTGTACATTGTTTTTAAACTCTGAATAATGTC
>LZPO01087714.1:18958-29256 GCA_001675575.1 Neotoma lepida | reverse complement strand
AAAAACAGGAGGAAAGCTCATTTAGTCCTCTGATAAAGGGGCAGATTCTTATTTTATCCCCAATGAGTTTTAAAAAGAAATGTACAAACTAAAGATAAATATGAGGATGTTTGTACTCTTAGCAAAAACACAGCACTCTTCTTTCTCTTTCTTTGTAGAAGAGTGATGGATGCCAGGTGGCTAAAAAGTAGATCTCTCTCTCTCTCTCTCTTTGTCTCTGTGTGTGTGTGTGTGTATGTGTGTACGTGTGAGTGCATATGTATGAGTGTATGTGAGTATGTGTGTATGTGTGTGTGTGAGTGTATGTGTGTGTGAGTGTATGTGTGTGTGAGTGAGTGTGTATGTGTGTGTGTATATGTGAGTGTGTGTGTGTGTATATATGAGTGTATGTGTGTGTGTGTATATGAGTGTATGTGTGTGTGTGTGTGTGTGTGTGTAGGCCAGAGTTCTATTTCAGTTGCTGTTCCATAAGAACCACCCACATTCATTTTTAGTTTTTTTGACCAGTGAGTCCCAGTAATCCACTTGTCTCTCTAGAAGTGGAATTACAGGTGTTCACTTTCATTTCCAACTTTATTTTCAGTGAGGGTTCTGAGCATCGAATGTAGATCCTCACTCAGGGCAAACACTTTATTGATGAATATCTCTAGGCATTTCTTCCTGTTTAAGTCATAAGCAATGCAGATGACTTGGACCGAAAATTTGATTGGAATTTGTACACTGATAAACAGTTTGATGCTCTAAGTCAAGAATTATTAAGAAAATTTTTATTCATTTTATATACCAATCACAGATCCCCCTCTCTTCCCTCCTCCTGCTCACCGCCCCCCCCCAGCCTTCCTCCCAACCCGCCTCCCATTCCCTCCTCTGAAAACGTAAGCCCTCCCATGGGGAGTAGAGGAAGGAGCTTGGACCTGACTCAACTGAATGTACCAGGCTTGCTGATATCTATGTGTTTTATATGAAAAAAAATTAGTGACTTGGAGAGGAGTGGGGAAAGTAAGAAGCAGGGGGACAGGGAGAGGGAGAGAGAGGGGAGGAGAGAGAGAGAGAGAGAGAGAGAGAGAATAGGAATTACAGGTAGGAATTACTTTCTTGCAATAAGTGTAAATCCAGCATCAAATAAGCAGTAGTATGTTGATAGGATAATGAAGTGACAAAAAACTTAGTTTAAACAGAACGAAACAAAGCTTTCATCATCTAATGTTCCACAAGAGTACACATAGAAGACAAAAAGCTAGTTAGGGGATATGTGGAGGGTGTGTTTCAAGGACAAAGAGGTAGAATATAGGAGATATGGAGGGGGAAGGGTGATGATAGAAAGTGTTGCATTGGGGTGCTACATAGGATGGCAGGTTAGAGAAATGAGTAGGTGTAATTAGTACTAAATTCCTTTGGAAAAAGCTATATGGAAGCCTACAAATGCAGACCTTTCATAAAATATAAACATATACATATACATTAACACATACATATACATATATAAAAGAGTTCTAAATGGAGTTATCCTGTGATAGGGAGACAATGCATTTCCTAGACACCTCAGGTTATCAAATAAAAAGCCCAATGCAATGTATGGATTGCTTCTCTTCAAGTGGTTAGTCAGAGAAGTCCCAAAGAACCTCCCAAACATTACAAGCTCTTGGTTACCTTCCAGTACTTGGCAGGTATATCAACTATATTGATGAGTCTAGGTCTTGGAGAAATCTGGTTGGTATGGAACTGGAAGTTTCGTCTCTGCTGACTGGCTTTCATGGTGTTGGAAAGAGCTAAGCATGTTGCTATGGGAGAAAAACAATTAACAATTTTACTCAGCTCCCTCAGTAACAACTGTCTTGGAAAGATATGCCCACTGTTGCAATAGTGGCACAAATGTTATGAAAGTAACCAATGCTTTTCTGATTGGATTTGAAGCCCACTCCACAAAACAGAACTCTTGTTTAGTAACTGGGTGAAAAACAAGTCACTGGCTAGGTCAAAGGACCTAGGGGAAAAGTTATTACTATTGTCTCACTAAAAGGATACAGTAATAACCTAACCTCTAAGTTTTTATCTTTATTCCCCATAGATTATCACATCTCTCAGCCTTCATCAGAGATGCTTTCTTATGCATTAGATGGCAACCAATAGAGGGACATACAATTGGCCTATATGCAAAGAAAGAGACTTTAAAGTGCTCTACTCTGAAAGACACAGCTAAATGACTTTGATCTTTTACCCTAAAGGTTAGAGACCACTATGGAAGAGGGAGCAGAAAAATTATTTGTCAGAGGTAATGAACCTAGGCAGAAAAATACAATTTATTTGGTAGACATGAAAGCATGCTACACACATGAACTCTCAGCTGCTGCAAATGTTTGCACAGATCGAGCCAGATAGAATCCCAAATTTGGAAGTCCCACCCACAGCTGAGGAGCTATTGGCAGCTGTTGACTGTTGGAGGTCAGAGATTCAGTGCTCTTTAGGGATATGGTACGTGACTGTTTACCCATGGTCCAGTGTATCCCACACTCATTCACATACAGGCAGAACTAAACAGACTTAGTGGATCTTAGAACAAAAAGCACATCAAGTTGGGAGGGAAATGTTTTGGGAAGGATAGGAGAGGAATCAAAGGGGAAGGAAAGGCGGGATGGATTTGATCAAAATATGTTACACGCATGCAGGAAATTCTCAAGCTTTAAAAAGCAGATGGATATTTAGTAATGGCTTTTATTTAAATTTGTTAAGAAATACATAGAAAAGCTTTGACATCAGAGGGAGGGAGGGAGGGAAGGAGGGAGAGAGAGAGAGAGAGAGAGAGAGAGAGAGAGAGAGAGAGAGAGAGAGAAAGTTCCTTGTGATTTCTTTATTAGGCCCCAGATCTGTTTAACACTATTTGAAGAATCACAGAATTCACTGATTATCAGATGGGAAGTTGAGAACAATGTATAATTTACTTTTCTTAATGATAGTACAAAATTCCTGACAAAAACATTTTAAAGAACAGGGAGTATATTGGCTCACTGTTAGTGTAGAGCCCATCATAGCCAGGGGCGCATGATGACGGGACCTCGAGGTGCTGCCCATACTACCTATGTGTACAACCAGAAAGTAGTGAGATAAATGCTCATACTTAGATCCATTTCCCCCCCCCTCTTTCTTTTTACTTTCAGCTGAGGCCCTCAAGCCATCTCATGGTGAGATTCATACTCAGGATGGTTCTTTACATCTAAGTTTAGACATTTAGCAAACATTCCTAGACACACACATAAATATTTTCCCCAGTATTCTAAATCCAGTGAGGTCTATGATAAAGATTGCCCATCACATACATGAAGGATAATTTTGAAACAATCAGATAAATGAGTGTATCCACCTACGATATATCTTGTTGAAAGAATATAAAAAACACTGTTGGTTGGATTTATATCTATCATGAATCACCATTAAATTTGACCTAATTCATTACAAGTTTAATCTGTTAAAAATAAAATATCAGAAAACAAAAGATAAGCATTCTTTATTTGTGAATAATTATGTTAAAAAGTAAGGTGACATGAGGAATATTCAGCTTGAAAATGAAAATTTTATTTTTAAAGTTTCATGTTTGAGTTCATTTTCATAAATTATGATGCATAAAATTGTGAAGAAATTTTTTGGATTTTTATAATCAAATTTTAGACACAATCAATGACAAAATTTTATTAAGCACACTTATTATTTCTCAAAAGCACCAAGTAAACATGAAGACTTCTTTAATCAAGGCATATAATTCAATGTTATAATTCTGCCACCAAATATATATATATATATATGAATATATATGTATATGTATCATTAGCTTCCTTCTTTTTATTTTTTTTAAATACAGTTTTCATAAAATATTGTGGGTTTTGTTTAGGGTCACTTCATTTTCCCGAATAATTGTTCTAATTTTCAGTAATTAAAACCAATTATTTAGGGGGCTGGAGAGAGCTTAGGAGTGCTGTCTGCTCTTCTAGAGGACCTGAGTCCATCTCTGGCACCAGCATGGTGGCTCACAACCTTCTGCAGCTCTTGCAGAGGACCTGAATTCATCCCCAGAACCCAGATGGTGGCTCACAGCCATCTGCAGCTCCAGTTCCAGCACACACAGTGTGGCTTACAATCACACGAACTCCAGTCTCAGGAGAACTGATTCCCTCTTCTGGTCTCCCTGTGTCCAGGCACACACATGCAAGCAAAACACCCATGCACATAAAATAAGTAAAAATTAAAATTTATTTAGTAACTTATTTTTATTTCAAAAGAGCCCATCATTGAATTAATATAATTAATAAAGTCTACTTTTCTAAAATTTGTGATTATTTCCCCCTTTTTAATTACAAATTACATTTATTTCTTATGTGTGGTTGGGGGTCATCCCATCATACATGCAGATGGTCAATGATATCTTTTGGGAATCAGTTATCTCCTTGTANAACGTAGGTCTGGAGTTCAATCAAACTTATGCTGTTGGTCTTGGCAGCAAGTGCACTGGCTTCCTGAGGCATTTTTCTGTCCCTTATGTTTGGAATTTTTGATACTAAGCAATATCTTCTTCTTCCAAGTAATAACANACTTCTAAGGCAGAGTAACTTACAAGTTAGTAAGGGTAAATGCTAACTTCATCTATTTGAAACAAGTGTTTTAACTTTATCATTTATGTGGTCATATCTTTAAGCATATACTTGAATTTGTGCACTGAGGTAAGTAGTTCCTTGGAAACTTTAATTTCTTTTATTCCATGAGGTTAGGACATGTGAATGAGGTTAGCAGAGCAGGTGCTCTGGTGGCTTAGAACAAGTCAGATCAAGGAACAATGTTGCTCAAGGTTTAATACACTTTTCAGGTAACACAAAGAAATTTTACATAATATAGTCCAGAAAGATTTCTTAGGAACAGGGAGAATCTCATCTGAAATTACTAATGCAAATTGATAATTATTTTATTTTATTTTTGTCTATTTTTAAATTGTATGTGTGTCTATGCTCATGTGTGTGTGTGTGTCTATGTTCAGGTGTGCATTGTGTTCTCCTGTGTGTGCTCATATTCATGTGTGCATTGTATGCTTGTATGTGTGCCTGAGGAGGCAGAGGTTGTTCAGTATCTTCCATTGTTTTCCATCTCAGTTTTTCACTGCCAATTCCCAGGGAACCCTCTGTCTCTGCCTCCTCAATATTGGGATTACAGGGGCATGCCACCATTTCCAGCTTTTAATGTGGGTACTGAGGATCTGAAAATGGATCTTCATAATTGTGCAACAAGCACTTATGGATTGAGCTATCTCTCTACTCCCCAATTCCTTACTAAAGGAATCTTTAGTAAGATTCTCTGTTATGCTCCCAAAGTCAAGTTGTAAGTACTTAGTGTCTGTTACTCAATATGAATGAATGAAAATAATAAATCAATGAATCTTTATCTGTAGGTTGGAGAAAAGAAGAAATGACTTGTTAATTATACANTGGGTGAAATAGTTGAGTACTTTATCTGCAAGTTCTAAGAAGTACTCACTTGCATTAGAATTCAGTTATGCCATTAAATATTATTTCTTGAAAAGACAGAGCCTTCAATAAATGGCACAATGATATCAGTGCTGAAATACAATTTATTTTCATTAATAAGAGAATATCTAAGATTTTCCTGCACAAAACTGTAATGAGTGGACCAAAGAAAGGCGGGTTAGACTTGAACTCCCCTTTGTTCGCCAGTGAATGTGTGTCCTTCTGTTAGATCTCCCTCCTCCCCTCACAAGACATAAGCTATTTAATTCTGATTTTTAAAGAGCAAAATAATTTACTATATTGAAACAGCTCATTCATCACATAAAGCGTCTGATTCTGTCACCTCAAGTGCTTGTTAAATCACTTCCAGCTGCTACAATCAAGGGCCCGGTACTTCTAAGGTCTGACACTTTCTGAGCTCCATTACACCTGTAAGTATGATTCTTCAATCCAATTCTAGTCTTCGTAATAATCAAGTGCCCACTCCACTTAACTTCAAGGCAACTGGGAACTTAGAATTCTCCATATGTGTCTGTATCTGATTTTCAATCAGACCTCTTCATCCCAAACCTGAAAGGTTCTGAATAGCTATGAAGTAGGGGGAGGATAGTAACACTTTCACGTAAAGCAGCATGGAGTGCAGCCATACTGAGATAAAACTTTGTCAAGGAAACAGAGCTACCAAATGGATACTTTTCNCCTAGATGAGGAAGTTAGTCATTAGCGATGGAACAGGGAGAATGGGCACTTTCTTTGAGTGTACTGTGAATGTACAGGCATCCATCCATTGACTAAACAACAGCATTGAGGTAAAACAATGCCAGTTGAATTGAAGAATGGAGGAATTCAGTGCTTAAGAATCTATACTGAATAGGGGTTAGTCACGGCCTTGATCTGGGAACAATATTTTATTAATTCAATAGATAATTTTCAACATAATTTGTGAGCACTGATGATGTATACAATGGTAAAAAATATAACTAACTTTGTGTAATTTTTAAAATATTTATAATATAAATAAATATACACTATGTACTACAACAGAGAAGTCAGAGACCTTTAAAAGCCAACTTCACATGGTTCATATTTTTAAAAAGAGATTATTGAAATCTTTTTATGTTTTAAAAAGTGATTAATGAAATCTTTTTATGTAAAACACTAACTCCAACCATCAATGTGATCCTGGGCATATGAGTTATGATCTAAAATGTGACTAGAAATGCCAATACTTATAACAGCACAATTCTTTGAAACATGGGTCTATGTAAAGCACAATTAATTTAAATGTTATATGAATTTAATTTACTTAGATGAGGGAAATGGGCAGCATGTTAGTTGGGGTTATTCCAGTTATAGTCAAAATCTCTGTTGATATTTCTAAGGTGGTGAGTTCAGTGAACCTAAAAGATTCAGTACAGTTAGGATTTAGAGTGTAAATGAGATAGTAGAAAATGATAAGCTATATGGAGAGGAGATCACAACATAGCTCAGACTTCATCTGAAAAGAAGTGTCTTCTATAAGACCTTAATAAGGTCATAACTGAAGGGTCCATTTGAGCTCAGTCTCAAAGACCATTAGATAATCAATTCCTTTACTGATTTTCTCTGTAATTCAGCAAATATTTCTCAAGTTTATCCTATATAGGGGAATGGATAGTAGTCAGAAAGTTCTAAGGCCCAATAGGACTACTGATTTTACTCTGTGAGGATGTGGAGAGCTTTGGTAAGAATTTCCTATAAGTTAAAACCCTCCATCTTAGAGGGGATCTCCTTAAGACATAGGGTGGTCTGAAGGGAAGTCAGACATTTTATTCTTCAGGGAAGTTCATTGAGCTTAGGAACTAAACAACTCAATGCTTAAGAAAGTCTCTGAAACTGACCATATTCNCTCATCCTTCCATCACCAAGTGTATATGAGCAGTTAAGACTGAAAGACATGTGCAGACCAGCTGAGCANCCAGAAGATGCCCAGATGAACTCAGCTGTTCTGAATAGACACTTTACAACTTGCTGATCCCCCTACAAGTTGTACATTGAGTTCCAGATTTCCAGCTATTGTGCTGGGATGGTATGGCGATGCAACTTAATTTGAGTCTTTGCTGCTTGTGTAAGCTGCCTCTTATCCACAGTCCTTTGAGTAATACAAATAAAACTCATGGGTTCACCAAGTTAGAATTTGATGGTATCTGAACTTTGGTCTGTAGTTGGTTTCCTATCTGGAATGAGTAGATACTTGCTCCTGTCTCCCGAGTTGTGTCATACGAGTACCACTTGAGAATGGGAGCAGATAAATTTGAGGTTGCTTCTGTTACTATGTTGCAAAGAGAATGAGGAATTAAGGAAGCAACACAGAAATCTACTGGAGGAAGATCTTCATAAAACACAGTTTTTTCCTCCAACCTTGTTCATGTTTCCCATTATAGACTTTGTTTTGCGTGAAATTATTATTTCTTTACCAGCTTTCTTTTATCTAATGTTAACATTGTTTGTATCAAGCCCTTTACTTTTGTATGCATGTTAATGTTTTCATAGACAATCTAAAGTTGNGATTTTGTTTATTAATTCATTTAGATAACCTGTCTTCCAACGAGTAACTTCATATTATTCAAATTCAAAGCAATTACTGATATCATTGCTAATATCTACATGTTTGTAACTTTTGTTGTTGCTAATCTTTTCATTCTCATTTTCTCTACTTCTTTCTTCCAATCTCTAGTTTTAATTGGATTGTTCCAGCTTATTTTTATATAACATGCCAATCATATTTCTTGTGCATTTTTTGTACAAATTTTGTAGTGGGCAAGGAAAGTAGGATATTCAGAGCCTCATATAGTGGGAAACATCTCCAATCCTAGCACTTAAAACACTTAGGGACAGGAAGAGTTTATCCTCAGGTACATAGGAAGTTGAAGGCAGTGTTGTATGCATGAGACTGCCTTTCTCTCTCTCTCTCTCTCTCTCTCTCTCTCTCTATATATATATATATATATATATATATATACATAAAACTTTTAAAATGATAATTCACTCAATAACAATGTACACTTTCATGTCCCAAACTTGCTCCCCTGTAACACTGCTGTCATTCATGTAATTTATGCATAAGCTATTGAGATTATGTATTAAATTATTACTAAGTTGACAAATCATATTATTAGGTGACTCATGAGCAAGGAAAGAGCATTTAAATATCTGTAAATCTTCTGATCTATCTGCTTCCACAATTTCTACCAATAGTTCATTCTGCCAAAGAACTCATTGTGTGTTTTTAGGCCGTGAAATATTTATCTAGGAAAATATTTCTTTTTTGCACACAATTGGCATCTTTAAATCCTAGCTTGGCTTTGTTTGCTTTCATCACTGAATATTTTATTCCATTCTCTAAAGATTTTTGAAAAGAATTCCANTGTGGCTGTATACTTCATAAGTTGTTTCTTTTTCTCCTGGAGTTTTATTCCATTTTTGTTGGTTTTTGGGTTTTATTTATATATTATATTTAAATACAATCACATTCTATTTTTTGTTTATATTATTATTTTACTTCTTACTCCATGGGCTCTGTCTATGCTTTGATAANTCAAAGGGGGTGGGGAACTTCTCAATGCTGTTTTGTTTTCTTTTTCTCCTGGATAATAAGAATGGATCTGAGGTTGGTATGTAAAAGGAGTAGAAGATCTTTTTAATAAAAAAAAATAATAGAAATATCAACAAAATAAAAAAAAGAATGGAAAATGTTTTCCCACACCTCTCAAAAGCAACCAGCCCTAGTTCTAGCCACGGGTATCTTGGGGTTCTAGGCTGTACAAATTTGAAACAATCAATAGGTGTATGAAAATATCCAGTCTCNNGTGCTTTGTTACAGTATCCTTCAGCAACTCATATATGCATAGTCATGAGAGCAGAAATATAACATCTGGACCGGACTTTTTAAAAGATGAGATGAAATGATGTATATGTAAGTTATCCTGCTGGGATTTCTATTTACTTTTTAAGAAAAAAAGGAAACCAATCATAAGTTAGACATGTATATGTAGGTGGCGATATTGTTGGGAGAAGGAAGAGGTATGAAGTAGACATCTGTGATAGCAGAAGTGAAGAATAAATAGAGAAAATGCAACTGAGAACAAGTTTAATAGTTTGTTGTTTGAACCTTAGATTAAGTGTCAGTATTAAAGTGGGAAATATGGCTCAGTTTAGAGGAATAGTCACATGGTGCTGTGATCGAAGTGTTGATTATAAAGATAAAAAGGTCACGTGTAAAATGACAATGTTTGAATATGATTGTGTGTTCAATACTTGGTCCCCATCTCGTCATGCTATAAAGGAAATTTCTGGAAACTTTAGGAAGTGGCACCCACTTGGAAGAAATAGGCCACTGTGATTTTTTTTTCTTTTCTTTTTTTTTTTTTTGAGGGTTATGTCTGCTTCCATATTCTTTCCTTTCTTTCCTGCCTGTCTCCATGAGGAAGAGTATCTCCTCCATCACGGGTTCCCACCACCACGATGTGATGCCANACAAGCATGGGATAAACCTCCGAACCCATGGGCCACAGAGAATGTGTCCTGGTTTAAGTTATATTCTTGGTTTCTTGTTTGTCAGAGCTGCACAAAACTGACCAACAGTGAAGAATTATTGAAGTGTCTGAGGGGCCCCAGGCGGTAGGATCAGGATCTGTCCCTGGTGCAGGGGCTGACATTTTGGAGCCCAGTGCCTGAGGTGGGACACCTGGCACACTCTTGGCGCAGGGAGGAGGGGCTTGCCCTGCCTTGGCTGAGAGTGCCAGAATCTGGGGA
>LZPO01087713.1:42131-62387 GCA_001675575.1 Neotoma lepida | reverse complement strand
CTGCCTGCTCAACAGTCACCCAAAGTTCTTCTTCAACATTGGGATATCCATCTTCAGCCATAGGCCCAGAGTATCTGGCAGACTTTTTAGGGAGGCAGGGAATTTGAAGGACTGTTTCATGTATATTGACAAAGTTCATTTGTCACTTTCTTCTGTGTCTTTTAGAATGTCTGGCAGTTTCTTCTATGAAGCAGGAGTCTGAATGACCATCCTGCCTTGTTTTGGCAAAGCTTAGCAGTCATTTTCTTGTGGGTCCTGCATGTATGGTTTAGACAGTATATTGTCAGCAGTTGATGGAAGGGCAGCTTCTTGCCCAGTGGGTAAATTTTGCCACAAAGAAAATAAACTCCACATGGAGTTTCTTTGATGCCCATCATCTTCTTCAAAGTAGGTTGTTGCTACCAGGAGCAGACTTGTTTAATTGTCATGTAAAGTCCAAATTATTAAAATATTTTAAATGCCATATTCTATAGGTTTTTGAAGTGATTGAAAATTACTTATGCATCTGAAATATAGGTCTGTATACATACAAAACCTAACTAACATGACTATAAGTTTAACTATTATAGATGACTATTAATCTTTATTTCTTAATGAGAGATTACATTTTTAAATGAACTGCATAAACATAATGTCTTAAGAATAGAAATATACAGAGTATAAAATTTGACTTTATATTTGTATCAATAAACCAAAGTCCATATTAATGTAAAACATGTAAGATTAAGAGTTGTTTCTTAGATTAAAGTATATTCAATAATTTACCCTTTTATCCTATAATTTCTTTATCTCCCTTTTATCTTTTCAAAACAAGAACTCTGAATCTAAACATTTTTGCTCAGCTTTTTTTCCTGATGATTGTCAATAACAAATTGTAACCAACCCCCCCTAAAAATGACAAATATCAATAACCCATTTAACGACCATAAACCACCAACCCACCTCTTGGGAATGTGGGCATCATCATTCTTGAAATTATTTCCTGCTATCTGGGGGTGATAACATCTCTAGGGGACTCTAAAAAGAAATTGAGATAATTGTCAAGCCCTGGGATAGCTCACTATATCATTTGTTGTCCAGTTTCTTTGTAATGGAAAAGTACAGGGCTTTTCTCAAGTCTTGGCTAAGTGGTCTGTTAGGCAGGATCTTGTCAGGCCCCCACCTTGAAATTTTCCTGAACAGTTTGTAGTCCAAAGCCTAATTGGTATCTGTCAGCTTAGTGGTATTATCGTAGTTGAGATGGAATCATCATTGTGGGGTCCCATCATAGTTTTGGAGACTTCATAGATTGCATTAGGCCAGATCATTCCTTTTCTTGGTAATTTTTTCTGGGTTGTTCTCCCTTCTTCTTTGGATGCTTATTTGTCTAAAAATCTTAAATTCTTAAAGATGGTTGTTTTTGTTTTCCTAGAAGAGAAAAACAAAACCCTTTCCCATTCTAACTTTGGGGAAGTTCCCTTTTGTCAAGTTATATCTCATCAAATGTGAAGCATTTGTTGGTCCTATAAGTTAGTTTAAATTGAATTGTCATGCTGGTTGATGAACTATCACCTCTTCTAATTAAGACTTCTCTCTTGCTCAAATTGAACTTTTATTAATTTTGATGTTATCCATAGTGTGATGATATTTTATTTGTGCTCTAACAAATAAAGCTTGCCTGGGATCAGAGAACAAAGCCAGCAACTATATTAAACATAGAGATCAGGCAATGGTAGCACATACCTTTAATCTTGTCATTCAGGAGGCAGAGATTCATCCGGATCTCTGTGAGTTCAAAGTCACACTGGGAACAGAGCCAGGTGTGGTGGCACATGACTTTAATCACAGCACTATTTACCCATATGGGCTAAAGGTCTTTACAGATAGATAGGAAGTGATAGAGCTGTGTGGAAAGAGGCTAGGCAAAGAGAGGAAGTAATATGGCAGGGCACAGAAAGCTATATAAGTCATGAGTATACAAGAAGTAGCTCTCTTGGGTTTCCTAGTGGTAAGAGCTTGTGTCTGGCTTGTTCTATTCCTCTGATCTCTCAGCTTTCACCCCAATATCTGGTTCTGAGTTTTTTATTAATAAGGCCACTTAGCAATTCATGTTACAACATAGCTTTTCTTCTCCTGGGGAAACAAAAACAAAATGTCTTCCTCAGCATAACATATAACCTGGTTTCCATTCTGAGGTCAACATATCTTCAAAGTATACAGGTTGATTTAATTCTGTACTTTTTTCTATTATTCAATGTCTTTCCACAGTTGTCTTTTTTGTCTCAATGGCATTTTGTAAATTCAAAGTTAATAAAGCATTATGCAATCTCTTTCTGGGGTTTTTTATCACCAATTTCTCTTTATTTAGCATGTCCTTCAGAGTTAAATTTGATCTTTCTATAACTGCTTGCCCTGTAGGATTTTGTGTATGTTTATAATATGCTTTATATTGCAATAAGCAAAAAACTGTTTCATTTTAGCAGAGACATATGCTGGAGCGTTGTCAGTCTTAATTTGTACAGATAAACCCATAATGGCTATAACTTCTAGCAAATGTGTGATTACAGAATCAGCCGTTTCAGAACTAAAGCAGTAGCCTATTGAAATCCTGAGTAGGTATTATGGTGTGGAGTATATATTTTAATTTTTCAAATTCTATAAATAAAACACATCCCTCTGCTAGATTTCATTCCTTTGTGTACTCTTTGTGCTACTTTTTACATGTAGTGGTGTTTGGTTGCACAAAGAACAAGTAAGACATTTCCTTATAATTTCCTTGGCTTGTTGTGAACTGTTGGAAAAATCATTTTTCAAACCCTGGCTATTGATATGGTGTTTTTTATGAAACTCTGAGGTGTATGGCACACTTCCTATTAGTAGTTGATCAATTTCTTCATTACCTTATGCTAGAGGGCCTGGAAGACTCATACTGGATCTGACGTATGTTGTATAAAAGGGATGATTCCTATTCCTAATTATTTCTTGTAATTATATAAATAATGAAGTTAATTCTGACTCATCAGGAAAAACTCAGCAGTTTCAATGTGTAAAACAACTTTTTCTGCATACTGAGAATCAATAACTATGTTAAGAGGTTCTGTAAAATTCATTAATACCATGAGAATTGCATATAATTCTGACTTTAAGACAGAGGCAGAAGGTCTTTGAGCTACTTTACTTAAATTTCTGGATTTATAACCTGATTTTCCTGATTTGTTTGCATCAGTATAGAATGGAGGGACTCCAGATATTGGTGTTCCTTGTACAATGTGAGGAAGGATCCAATGAGTTCTCTTCATAAATTGAATTATCTTTAAGGATGTTTGTTGCTAATGTCTCCCAAGAAAATACTGCAAACTATTTGCCAATGTTCACTTTCTGCCCATAATATTTCAATTTCATCATTAGTAAAATGTACTACAATTTCTACTGGGTCTATTCTGGGTAATTGATGGAAATGTCTAGCAGCAATCTTGGAAAGTCATTAACAGTCTGTAATTGATCTCTCTTAATTTGCACCTTTTGGGGTTAAATTTTTTGTACACCTATTTTATATCCTTAATGATTAATAGAATTTCCTCTTTATATTTTTTCAGGGGCAATTCATAATCCTCAAAAAAGCAAAATTTTCTCTACTTCTTCAAATGTTATTTCTAAAGTATCTACATTTGAATCAGCCAGTAAAATATCATCCATGTAATAGTAATCTATAGATTGAGGAAATTGCTTACATATCAATTCCAAAGGCTGGCTTACAAAATATTGTCACAAGTTAGGGCTATGTAACATTCCCTGTGGAAGAACATTCCATTGATATCTCTTAAAAGGCCAAGAATTATTATAAGTTGCCACCATGAAGGCAAGTTTTTCTCTGTCTTTATCTTGTAAATATATAGTGAAGAAACAGTCTTTTAAATCAATAATTATAAGAGGCTATCTTTTAGGTAATAGAGAAAGCAAAGGAATTCCAGACTGTAGAGAGCCCATTTGCTGAAGCACCTTATTAACAGCTCTTCTATCAGTTACCATTCTTCATTTTCCAGATTTCTTTTCAATAACAAATACAGGAGATTCTAAGATCTTATTGATTCTTCAATATGCTGAGCTTTTAGGTGCTCCTGTACTCGCTGTTCTAAGACCTGCAATTTCTCTCATGTTAAAGGCCATTTTTCAAGCCATACTGGTTTGTCCACTAACCATTTTAAAGTAGAATTGTTGGTGTATTTGAAAGATCAGCAGCTGTTGTGCTTTCTTCTTGTACAACCTGAATGGTTGGTGACTGTTCTTTATAATACCTTCTAATATTTTCCCCAGAAAATATGTCAGATTATGGTTTGTTTCTGAGATCAGAGGAATGTTAATCTTAGAATTAAAATGATGTAACTAATCATGTCCCCATAAATTGATTGCTATATTAGCCACATATGGCTTTAATTTTTCTCTTTTTCATTCTGGCCCTATACATTTGACCCACCTCATGCTTTGTTTTACCAGAGATAAAGTTCCAATCCCTACAACCTGAAAATTTACCTCCTGAAGAGTCAAATTTAGATTCCAAGATTCTGATGAAATTATTGTTACATACATAACTGTTTCTGTAAGACCTTCAATGACAACATCATTTTTAATTTTATTCTTTGTTAACTTACAGAAGTTTGCAAAAATGTTTGCTTTACACTTTCTCCTCAATTTGTTGTTCTCTCTTCCATAGCTGTTCTATTATCCAGAGCAATATGATTATTTCAATTTTTCTTCAAACCTCTGGAAATCATCTCTGCTATCCAAGGATCATCACAATTATGAGATTCAATATTGACTGTATCTTCGATCCATTCCTCTATGGGTGCTGATCTTGCCTTTAATGGCCTAATTACCCCTTTGCATTGTGCATTAGCATTTTCAAAACCAGAGATCCAATTATTATTTTTATTGCTTCTGAATTTGGTATCATTCTATTTATTGCTAAAGTCAATCTTTGTAAGAAGTCAGTGAAGCTTTCTTTTGGGCCCTGTATATCTTTAGTAAATGTCTCAGTTTTCTTTCCTACATCTTCAATTCTGTCTCAAGCATTCAAAACTCCTGGGCAGCAGAAAGTCAGAGTGTGGTCATCATATGGAGATTGCCTTCCTCCAAGATCACCCTCTCCAAGAAGTTGGTCTTGGGAAATTTCCATATCTCCAGCTCTACTTCATTGTTCAATGGTCTTAACCTCATGTTAACCACCAGGCCCTCTACTGTAACTGAGGACCAGACTCCAAGACTGCTGTAACCAAGTTTCTCCAGTCTTGAGGGATAATTCTATTAAAAGTTGACCATGAGTTTAACATCTGCTTCACAAAAGGTGAATGCATGCCATATGACACTTTAACTTCCTTGGATCTCCTCAAATCTAACATTTCCACAGGATTTCATTCAGCACTTACACAGCCTTGAGGATATCTATCATTTGGCAGTTCCTGTAAGGTTACTGAATAAATTAAGGTTGGCTGTTTGAAAACATTAGGCTTTTCCTACCTAATCTTATAAGGCAATGCTGTGTTTGGTTCTCCTTTGAATTCCTCTGCCTGGGTCTGAATACCTCTATGATTTGTTTTTATAAGTTTTTCTAAAACTTGTATCTCTACACCCATATTAACTAACTTTTTTAATGATTAAAAAATGATCAAATAGATAATGCTTAAAATTTACACTACCTAAATCCCATTTAAATCAATTATCTTCCCATTTAATTGTTCCAATTTCCAACCACACAGAATATTATCTTACAGAGACCTACCTCTCTATTGTAATAGTGTTTTCCACATTTTAACATGTGAATGAAACTCTCTCTTTTAACTAATTCTTCCCAATTTTCTCACCAAATATGCCAATGATGATGATGATGATGTTGATGATGATGTGAGGCTGTTTCTTCATAGAATAGTAGAAGCCTGACTGGGTTTTTAAGACAGCTACTTAATTTTGCAGCAGCTGGAAGAGGGAGTCCAAGGAAAGCCTACAACCCACCAGGAGAGAAGAAGCCAAAGAGCCAGCCAACTGCATGTGGGAATGTGTGAAAGTGGCGAATTCCTATGGTGTTTGGACCCAAAAATGTCTGTGGAGTTTACTGTAGTGTGGCTGCAATAGAAAAATCCCAGACCTGATCAGAAGCCTAGAGAGAAAAAAGAGGAGAACCTAGCTGGTGAGACAGTGACTCTGGCGAGAGCTCCCACATGCAACTCCGGCATGTGCCAGTTGCAGCATAGCCACAGGCAAGCAACTTTTCATGAATTTGTGCCACAAAGGTTGGACACCAGATGTAAACAGAGGTTTCTCTGTCCTAACCTATCCTGCAGCCATTTCCAAATAATAACTCAGAGGCTTAATATTATTTGGAAACTGCTTGATCTATTGCTATAACTATATAACTATATAGTTATATTTTTTTCTTGTTACCATATTTGGAAAAGAAATTAACTAAAGAATTGTAGAGTGTATAAAGTTGAGAGACATTAAAAGATTGTTTTCATAATGCAAGTTAGAATAGCAAGCGAATTAGGTACAATCATTTGGACTCACCCAGATAGGATAGANAGAGTATTTTCTCTGAATTTGTCAATTGTTAATGAACTAGACATTGTTGATGTATTTATTGCCTGTATATATTGTATGTAGTTATTGTACTTATTCTATATAGTTTTTCTTATATTAATTATAACAATCTTTTTTATTTTAGGCAAAATAGGGGGAATGTGATTTTTTTTTTTGTGCTCTAACAAATAAAGCTTGTCTGGAGATCAGAGTATAGAGGTAGCCACTAGAGGCCAGGCAGTGGTGGCACACACCTTTAATCCTAGCACTTGGGATCTCATGCCTTTGATTCCACTTCTTGTGAGGCACATGCCTTTAAGCCCAGCACTTGGGATGAGGGAATAGGAAGTGATATGAGTGGGCTGAGAGAGGCCATGATAAGGTGGAGTAGAGACAGGAGCATGGTCCCTTCAGTCTGTGGATTTGGCAGAGGTAAGAAGTCTGTCTAGTGGCTGGCTACTCTGTTTCTCTGATCTTTCAGCTTTCACCCTGATATCTAACTCTGGAATTTTATTATTAAGACCAATTAGAATTCACACTACAGATGAATAAGACATTTGGGTAAAAAACCACAACTCAAAATGGATGCTCAAAGTCCACAAAGAAATTGCAAAAAGAGGAAAAAAGAAAACCAAGATAAGTCTTCTAGACAAAGTAACAATAATAATGATATGTACATCAGTGCATGGCAATATTATTATCATATATGTTTCTAAATAAGAGAACAATTTCAATAATTCTAAAATTGAGATAAATTAATACATTAATCAGTGTACATTAATAAATATTCCTTTTCATTTTATTTTTATTTGTATGTGTTTGTAGATGTCAAAGGGAAGTCCTCAGTATTGGTTCCCTTCTTCCATGGTAAAATCTGAGATTTGAACTCAGGTTTCTCAGGTTTGTGCATCAAGTAGCTTTACACATTAAGATATTTCTCCATATAAATATTTCTTTTAATGAAACAGAAAGGAGAATAAAACTACTCTAACCTATTGGAAAATTAAATAAAAAAAATCTATCCCAAAGTAATAAAAAAAGAATAAAACAGGATGTAGAAACAGTACGTTTACTGTGTATGAATAACAAAATCATGCTACATTTCAAATTAAAGACAAAGATTACAATACTGTAAGAAATGAGCCAATTAAGTTTTAATTGCAGTGGAAATAAGTAGGATAAAAAGAAGAGAAAAAGGATTATTATGTGCAAATATAAGCCATCCAAGCACCAATACTATTGTAAAAATATTACATTAAATTTTATTGCAACACAAAAAGTATTAAGAAAGCTGGATAAATATTTACCATAGAAAAACATTTACTTAATCAAGAAATTTTAAAGATTAATTATTATACAACAAAGCTGATATAAAATAATGAATGAATAAACCATCCAATAATTGAAGTGAGATATCTCACTCTAAGAAACAAAGGAACAAACACAGCAAATTTAATAAGATGAGAAGATTCTACAATCTTTTTCAAGGTACTTGACTGGAAGATGAAATAATTGCACATTCTGAACTTCAGAGTTGGCAACCTTTTAGTGTATATATGGAACATTGATTTATAAACCACTATATATTATACTTTATAAAAAATTTTAAACAAATATGAATGATTAAAATTATGCTTACTATCTTTGACTGACAATCAATTTGGCTATAAATTAATTAGGTTGGATATTAAGTGATACAGTTATAAATAATTTTTAGATCAAATAAGAAATCTCAGTTTCGTGTTGGAACATTTTAGAAAAGAAATACAGGGTTTCTCAGTGTTTGTTGGCTACAAGTATTGTGTGTGTGTATGATTGTGTGTATGTGACAAATCTTTATTTTCTTTTTCTGGATTATGTTTTTTNATAAAATATTTAAAGAAAATTTTCTACTGTGGTTTACTGGCCATAGAATTGGAGACAGGAGAAGTCAAATCATGCATGAGGTAAATAAGGATATCAATAGTAAGCAGCAGAATACTAATAAAAATTTCAGCTTTGTTTATTAAGATATATAATTTAGCCTAAGCTAAATGGATCATCACATCTATGTTTTAACTTCTTGGAAAATTATGGAAAGGCACTACCTAAAATCATAAGCACACATGCATACTTGAATAGTGAGAGAGTACCGAATTTAGATCTAGCTTATCTGCCAAATTAGTAATCACTAAATCTATATCTTTGACAAAATGTTTTAATTATCTGTAAAATAACAACAATATAATAGTGACAACCATATACTATGTTTGTGTAATGACATGTAAGTAGATTAGAATATCTCATTGAAGCAGTTCAGTGAATGTTAGCAGTATTTTTTCCTGAATAAATTATCTTTGGATGCAATTCAATTTTTGTAGAACACATTCTTTCAAAACCAGGAGAATTTGTGTAATGATTTTTGGCCAGAAAGATTCTGAGAATTAAATAAAAACTATATAATTAGAGTAAATGTATTTATTTATATATTTCTGCTGATTTAAAATAACTGCTTCTTAGAATATGCATAACTTCTGTCTGGACATATTTATGATTGAACAGGTATGATTTTTTTCACATAAAGTATCAGTCTTTATGGAAAACATAACATCATTTTTATATTGCAACTCAGTTTAAAACACATTCTTTTGAGGAAATGTGTCTAGAAGTCTTATCAGTGTTATCATAGGTTTGAAGGTCAAATTGCTCCTAATTATAATGAAATGAATAGGGAAGCTCCCTTGAAGAGTCTTCCTGATTGCCTTGATTTATTGGGAAGTCTAAAGTTAATTGTAGGCAGCATTTTCTAGTAGTAGCCCATAAAATAAAGTGTATGTAAGGTGGAATAATGTCTAAGCTTTTGCCTTTTTGGCTTCCCTCTTGCTTCTCAATTTATTTGCCTTGTTGTTGCTATTGACAGTTCCTCCTCTGACAGCAGTTTCAGTGTTTGTAAGCTTTCGTTATGATTTAGGGTCTAGTGATTTCCAGAAAATTTTTCACTCTAGCTCCAGATTGGGACTACTAAGGCATAGTGCCTTGTACACTGAGTATTACCAGTTGCTACTCCTCATGATAAATGGCTATTGTAGTATTGTTCTCATGATTGAGGCATTCAGCCTCAAGGGACTAGGATCAATCAGGTTCTCAGCTTCTCGGTTGGGATCTTGCTCTTCTTACTATTTTATAGCTCCTTCAAAAATTGATTCTGTGTGTGTGTGTGTGTGTGTGTGTGTGTGTGTTTATTATCCCATTGACTTTGTTCCTCTAGGGAGTCTTAACTAAAAAAGTGAAACTATTAGAACAATTCAGTCCTCCTAGTAACTTATTAACAAGTAAACTCTGTGTCAAACATTTACATGATGTGTTATTGTCCTGTTATAGAACAAATTGTCCCATATTTCGGAGCTTAAATACCTTTTGAGGGCATGTTGTTGTTGTTGTTGTTTATCAGAAATCTGTCATGAGATGCTTGGTTCTTTACACGGGGTTTTTTTCAGGGAAGCAATCATTCTGCTTGCTGGGGCAGAGTTCTCCTGTGAAGAGTTTGCAGGGCAACTGTTTCTTGACCCATCCCATTGCACTTGCAGCATGATATTACCAACACTACAAACTAAGGTGTGCAAACTTACTTGGTTTGCATGCTTTTTCTCTACCCACTAAATACCACAACTGCCAATCAAAAGATGCTGTCCATTGAAATCTAATCTAACCAAAGTGATGGTCATGTCCTTTATTTCATAGTTCTAGGGGCACATTTGTTTGAGTCTTTAGACATTTTAGACTATAGTTGGATCAGAGATTAAAATTCAAAACGTAACATTTTTGAAAATCAATCCATCTAATAGCACAGGTTGAATTTTGCTATAAAATGATGATCAAGAATTAATACAATTAATAGAAAATGACCTTCTAATATGTATGTTACTTTAAAGTATCTACCATCAAGATGAAGTATGTATAAGTGGTCTGCCTTCAAAGGATGAGAACCACAATTTGATAACTTTAAGAGGGACTTGCTATGAAATTTACTGAATATAAATGCTTACAGCCTTTCATATTAACCCAAAGACAGTTAAAATGGAAAGATGAAATAGTTATATAATCATCAATAGTATTATATAATAATGTAATATATGTTCAGGGATATAAAATGTCTTTTATAAAATGGCATATATATATAATATATATGTATATAAATAATGGATTTTATAAAAGGCCATAGACTTTATCTGACACATGTGTCATACTTTATATATAGACAAAATAAAGTACAAATCATTGAAATATCTTATCAAGTTTCCTCATTAGTAATATTAGGTCCTCAGACTAATCACATGAGCTTCTGAATATAATTGGCTTCTCTCAAGAAAAATGCAACCATGATGAAAATTGTGATAATCAATAATGCCTAATTTTAGCTATAGAATCTTTTATTCTCTGTGAAATCCTTATACATGAAAAGCCATTTACAAAGAATGAATGATAAAATGAGCAACTTCACCTCTACTCTGGGAGCATGTAAGAGATGAAAATATAAATTAATAAGAGGTCAATAAAGAAATGCTTCAACAAGTGCACAGAAAGTAATCAAGGCTAAAAGGGCTTATTATTTTTTAGTAGGCACTCAAAGAAGATATCAAAAATCCTGTGACATGTTCTACATATAATGCTAGATTCTGTAATTGGAGTCATTGAAAAAGTAGATCATGCAAGTAGAAGGCTTCATGTGATAATTTAGCATATTCAGCAAGGTAAACTTACAGGAAATTGTGTAATCCATGTTCATACCAATATGCCACAAATGCAAATGTAGCCTTTGCAGAACAGCATGTATTAAAAGAAATCCTAAGTTGCTAAGTGTCTGGATGGCATGGGTTTATAGATGTTAATTTAATTCAATCATATCTGAAGTTCTTTATACGTCCTCAAACTAAGTGCTGAGTNATACAGTAAGAAAAGAGTGGAAGTTTTCAGGCTGCCTGTAGAATGGGAAAAGGTTTTCACAAATTCCATATCCAACAGAGAACTAATACCCCAAATATATAAAGAACATGAGAAAGTAGCATCAACAAAAAACAAATAATCCAATTTAAAAATGGGGTACAGATAAAAACAGAAAATTCTCATTAGTGGAAACCCAAATGGCTGAGAAACACTTAAAGAAATGTCCAATATCCTTAGCCTACATGGGAATGCAAATCAAACCTACTTTGAGATTCTATCTTACATCCATCAGAATGGCTAAGATAAATAACAGAAGTGACAGCTCATGCTGGAGAGGATGTAGAGCAAGTGTAACACTCTTCCATTGCTGGTAGGAGGGCAAACTTGTGAAGCCACTATGGAAATCAATATGATGCTTCCTTAGAAAAATAGGAATTGTCGTACCTCAGGACCCAGTTGTACCTCTTGTGGGCATGTGCTCAAAGGGCACTCCATTCTGCCATAATGACAGCTGTTCAGCTACATTCCTTTTGGCTTTATTCATAAGAGCTAGAAAGTGGAAACAACCTAGAGTTCCCTCAACTGAAAAATGGGTAAAGAAAATGTGGTACATTTATACAATGAATTATTATACAGCAGTTAAAAGATGACAACATAAAATTTGCAAGCAAATGGATGGAACTAGAAAAAAAATCACTCTGAGTGCAACCTAGACCCAGAAAGACAAACGTGGTATGTACTCACTTATATGTGCATATCAGCTGTTAAATAAATTATAATTATGCTACAATCCACAGAGCCAGAAAGGCTAAGTAACAAGGAGGGCTCTAAGGGGGGCACATGCTTCTCCCTTGGAAGGGAAAATAGAAAAAATTTTGTGGGTGGACTTAGAGCATATGGAAATCACTGGAAGAGGGATCAGAATGGTGGGGTGCTGAGAGAGAGAATATAGAAAAGATTGCTGGAATTGTAGGGTATTTGGGGGGCAATATGAAAACCTAGCGCAATAGAAACTCCCATGATTTCAGAAGGATAACTTTAGCAAGGACTTCTAGTGATGGAGGAAACAGAGACTGAACCAGCCACTCTCTGTAACCAGGCTAGGCTTCCAAGGGTGTGACTAGGAACCAACCCAACCATAAAAACCTTCAATCTAAGATGTGCTGGAACAATAGAGCCTTAGAACTTGTGGGAATGCCCAAAGAATTAAGGTCTCATTTGAGGCTCGCACCACAAAAGGGAGCCTATGCTTAACATTGCCTGGATGACCAGGAACCAGAGGCCAGATAGCCCAGAAACCTGCCATAGAAAACAAAATCAATAAAATGGTTCCTAATGATATTCTGCTATACTCATAGTTAAGTGACTAATCCTTTCATCATCAGAGAGTTTTTCTCCAGCAGCTGATGGGAGCAGAAGCAGAGACAACATTAAGCAGGAGAGAGAGCAAAAATTAGAGATCTCTGTTAGTTCCCTCCACTTTGAGCTAAAGGAACCCTTTGGAAGAGTGGAGGAAGAATTATAGGCTCCACTATGGTTGAGGACACTGTGAGAACACAGCCTACAGAATCAACTAATCAGAGCTCATAGCGGCTCACTGAGATTGAAGTGGCAACCATGGAGCCTGTATGGGTCTTCACTAGGTCCTCTGAAAGTGTGTTTAGTTGTTAGCTTGGGGTTTTTGTGAGATTCCTGACAGTGTGAGCTGGGGTGTCTCTGACTCTTTTGCCTGCTCTTGGGACTCTTTCTCTCCTACTAGGTTGCTTTGCCCAGCCTTGATATGAGGATTTGTGCCTAGTCTTAATGCATTATGCTATGTCATGTTCTGTTGATAATCCTGAGAGNCTGTTCTTATTTTTTTTAATTATTTCATTATTTTTTTTCATTTACATACAAATCCCAGTTACCCCTCCCTCCTCTTCTCCTGCCCCCCACATGCCCCAATCCCAAGCCCTATACACTCCTAAGAGACGGTAAGACCTTCTTCGATGAGTCAACAAAGTCTGGCATACTAAATTGAGGCAGGACCAACACCCCCCCCCACCCCCGTGTTAAGGCTGAGCATGGCATCTCATTCTAGGGAAAGTGTTCCAAAAAGCCATTTCCTGCACCCAGGATAAGTCCTGGTCCCACTTGCAGGGGCTCCCCAAACAGAACTAGTCACATACCTGTTGCCCACATTCAGAGCTACTAGTTCAGTACAATGTTCCAGGCCAGAGTCCATGAGCTCCCACCAGTTTTGTTCAGTTGTCTCTGTGGTATCCCTCATCATGATCCTGACATTTCTAGCTCCTATGATCCCTCTTCCCTCTCTTAAACTGAAATCTAGGAGCTCACCCCAGTGTTTGGTTTCAGATCACTGCATCTACTTCCATCAGTTACTGGATGTAGGTTCTATGATGACAATTAGGGCTCTTCTTTTCTGAAATCAGGAGAATGAGTAGAACTGAGGACGAGGAAAGATGAGGAAACAGGTGAGTGAAGGTAGGGGAAATTATGTTTGGGATGTACTTACTGTCTGAGAGAAAAATAAATAAACAAACAAACAAAACTGGAGAGAGTTGAAGTTTTCAACTAGTAGTGGACAGAACACATAGATACCTGGAAAATACATGAGCTTACAAAAATTCAGCATTGGAAATGTTAAGTACTATGGGACTGTCTCAGACAGAATAACTAAATTTAAAGAGAAATATCTGGAAAGATCTAAGAAATGTTAAATTAGATTTTATATTCAACAGGGTAATTTGTATCAAGAAGAAATGGATGCCATTTAGATTCGATAACAAGACAGATGAGAAAATTGTATCCACAAAGATTTTCTGTCTCTCAGGTGCATCTTTCAGGTAGAGAGAAGAAATATAAGATGTAAAATCAAGAAAATATGTCAGTCCAAGAGTAGGGAGAGTCTTGATTAATATGTGCAATGAATTTTTCTGCCTTATCCATTCCTAGCTTTCCAAATGAACGTTTAAAAATAAGGCTATGTTTTAGATTTTTTTTAAATTTTTATTTTTAGAAGAAACTATGTAGCCCTGTCTAACTGGAAACTACACATTCAGAACAGGGTGGCTTTGAATTCAAAGAAATCAGCCTGCCCCTTCCCCTGAGTGCTAGCATTAAAAGCTTGCTCCACTGTCAACATTTGAGGATGTATAGAGCATAGTAACCCAGAGGCTAGGATGGAAAGATGAAGTGACAAACGGTGAAATTATTCAAGATACACAGGTGACACATAACTAAATCTCACCAAATAAGGCTGATTAGAGTAGAATGTGGCTGAAGAATTGAAATTCATAATTTTGATTCTCTGGTTCCTTTTACTTGAACTTTTGGCTTTTCATGTGACCTTAGTCTATGTTCATTATATTATATTTAGCTTCAAATATATGATGTCATTGATTTATATTTTCAAAGTTTTTGATTTAAATAAAAAAATGTTCTAGCCACAAGTAGTTAAAAATGTTTTTACAATTCAGACTGTTAGTTATAATTCAGAGTTTAATTCAAAGCAAATGTAACTGCATTTTAATTACAAAGAGAGTTGTGGTGATTTTTATTTGTGCTCTAACAAATAAAACTTATCTGGGTATCAGAGGACAGATCTAGCCACTAGATTAGACATAGAGGCCAGACAGTGATGGCACACACCACTAATCTCAGCACTTGAGATCCCATATCTTTGCTTGGGAAGAACACATGCCTTTAATCCCAGGAAGTGATGGCAGGAAGCAGAAAGGTATGTAAGGCTTGAGGACCAGGAACTAGAGGCTTTTAGAAGCAATTCAATTGAGACCCTCAGGGGTGCAGACTCAGAGGCTTTCAGTCTGAGAATTCATGGAAACAGTATCAGCTGAGGAGTTGTCAAGGTGAGGTTGGCTGTGGTTCGTTCTGTTTCTCTGCTCTTTCAGCTTTCACCCTATTGTCTGGCTCTGTTTTTTTTTTTATTAATAATATCACTTAGCAATTCGTGTTACAGACAGTTACATACATAACATGAAAAATAATAATAATGTAAGCTTCATTTACTTAATAATGATGCTAACTAAGACAGATTAAATTATAATATATAATTGTATTTAATTATGTTCCCAATAAATGCTCAAATAAATATACCAGTATAAAATTTTCTACAGGATCATATCATTGTAATTCTAGTGAATGTAGTTAGCATTCTATGTATTTAGTATTAGCTCTTAATTATATTTGCTAGACAGGTGATAAAAATTTAAAATTATTTCTTTCAATTTTTTATATTATGATATAATTTTATAATTTCTCTTTCCCATTCTTCTCTTCAAAGCCCTTAATAGTCACATCTCTTGAAACAAGTAGAATTATTTTAGAATACTTTTTTATTTTTATTAGCTACAGCCTAATGTATTTCCAAAACACTACAGTTGGCGTTAATTAAACATAGCTTCTAATTTCTTCACAAGCTCAAACCTTCATCTAATTTGTGCAACAATGAGGACACAATATGAAGCAGGTATTTCACTAGGTGATTGACATAGTTGTATTAATTTCTCAGAACCCTGTCATAGTATTATTTCATTGCTTACTCAAAGGCTGCAAATGTAACTGAAAATCATATTAAAATCTTTTTGTAGTCTGGTATCTAATTAAACATAATTTGATCTGTTCATTATTTCCTTCACATTCAGATTTTTGTCTTTCTCTCCAACAGACACCATTCCATAAAGATCTCCAAAAGTGAATGTTAATCAATAATTTTCAAATATTCATTTGCAGCAATTGTTTTATTTTCTTAACCTGTAAATGAAATTCAAATATTTCCTTAAATTCTGTTAGTGTTTTAACATAATATCCATTTTTGCATCAAAGCTGACTTAAAACAAAATATATATCTAAAAAACTGTTGGGTATCTGTCTCCTTGCTTCTTTCCCAATGACAGTTAAATAATGCAGTCACCAAGTCAGATGGAGAGACAAGTCATAAGCAAGTTAAGCATGACAGAAAAATGGAGAATGGAGAGATTGAGGAATAGATTGCTTCCTTCCAAGTTTCTTAACAAATGAGAAACATAAATCTATAATAAGCCACTGAATTCAACTTCCTATGAAAAGGAATGCAAACTGTGTGTTTGTGTGTGTGTGTGTGTGTGTGTGTGTGTGTGTGTGTGAGAGAGAGAGAGAGAGAGAGAGAGAGAGAGAGAGAGAGAGAGTATATGAAGTGTTATATACTGCACGACTGAGCAAAGCCATGGGTTATTAAACAAAAAGTTTTTTAGGAATGTGGAATACCTCTTTACGATTTGTTGCTGAGGGATGTATATGTATTCTTAGTATTTTGAGGGGGGGTATCACTTAGAACTAAGTGATATTGAATGATTTGACTATTGCTGAAGATGCCATATGTCGTGGAGCTACAATACAGAGACATCACCCTGTCACCAAACTGGAAGAATCATCCCTTTAAGGTGGCTTTCCAGGTTCATAAAGATACTATAAAAGTTTCTAAAGAAGAAAATGTTTCAGTGGTTGTATCCAGTGTGAATCCTAGAATCTCCAAAGTGGAGATAACTTACTTGCAAAATGGAGGTATAACACTGATGTTATCAGTCTAACAACTGTTCTCTGACTGTATTTGAGAACTTTTCCATGAAAGGGAATCCATATAAACCTGTTCAAAATCACATGATTAGCAAGATCACAGTCCTCAGAAAAGATTTAATACTATTATTTAGCAGATTGGTAAATCACCAAACTTCCTTGTAAATATTTGTGCATATAGACATATGCTACTCATAGACTTAATCAGAGAAGCTTCCTTTCCCAGTGAAAGGTAGTGAATGAAGATATTCCTTGCTCTGTGAGGTGTTAAGAATAAGTGAGAGATAACAATTAACCACAAACAAGACATTTATAACATTGTCTTTGTGGCTCAGTGGACAGTGTGGAAGAAAGGTGTATGAAAAGAGAATAACAGGCATAACATTGTAAGACACAGATATCTCAGTCAGGAACTCAGAGGTTCTTAGGATGCTTGAACCAGGTCTACACAAAAATGAAGCATTCATTAGTCAATCATGGATGCAGGATGAGCTTGGGGGTGCTTTATTCTTCACCTCTGTACTAGTGATAGACTCAGTGAGAGGTGGGGATCATTGGCTTTAGTTGTGTACACCCTACTGGTGCCACCAAGTTCCAATGAATACTTAAAAGGCACTGGTCACACAGGCTGTTCTGTTTACAATAAATACAACCAAATGTCATCAGTGTGAGAGCAGGACTGGTAATAATGAGGGGATGTTAACAAGGATGGGAGACAGATGGGGCAAGGGAAAAGACTAATCACAATGTGTTTTATGCATACATGCATGAATTATTAAATAGCAAAATAAATCAATAAAAGAGAAACTCTAACCAAAGTTATAATAAAATTATAATTTTATTTTGCTATAAATTTTATAGTATGTATAATAAAAACAATTTTATTATAAACGATCATAAGATGACTTACTTGAAATTCCTCTTTTGGTAATAGTTCCATTAAAACTAAGACGCGAATCCTAAGACATAGATATTCATATAGAATATATTTGTATTAGGGATTTGATCATACACAAAATGACCATGGGTCCAATTTTTATTTAATGACAATGTAATGTTTATTTTTCTTTTCTTTATTAAAAAGATTTTCCATTCCTTTTACATACCAACCTCAGATCCCCCTCTCCTCCCTCCTCCCACCCTGCCAACTCCCCTGTAGGGGCCAATTGTATGCTGTAAATATACGGCTAGCTCAATTATTTTAATTTTATCAAAATAGCTTTATTTACAAGCAACTTACAAACCAGGGCAAAACAAGGACGGACACGAAAGCGATCCAGCGGTGAACCCTCTGCCTTCTAAGGTCGCAGCAGCGAGGAGTTAGATGAGAGAGGTGAACCCAAAACACTCTCAGTCAAAAGGCAGGCAAGACGGGACAAGGGACGGGTCACGTAGCTGCCACGATTTTTCAAAGGGCTGAGGTGTTTTGCCACGCCCTTAAAAGGGGAGGTGCTGGCCACGTAGCTGAAGCCCAAATAGCTATCCACTACACTCCCCCCCTCAACTCACGCCCCATTCCCTCCTCCTGCAAGATAAAGTCTCCCTTGGAGAGTCTCTGGAGCCTGGCACACTCAGCTGAGGCAGGACAAGACCTTCCTCCCTGCGCCAAGACTGCACCAGGTGTCCCACTACGGACACTGGGCTCCAAAGAGCCAGCCCCTGCACCAAGGATGGATCCCAATCCCATTGCCTGGTGGCCCCCAAACAGTTCAAGCCAAACAGCTGTCTCAAGCTTCTAGAGGGCCCAGGCCAGCACCATGGGGGCTCCACAGTTATTGGTCGACAGTCCATACATTTCCACCAGCCTGGCTGGCCATCTCTGTACATTTTCCTCCCATGATCTCGAAGTCCCTTGTTCATAGAATCTCTCCTTTCTCTCATCCAGACATCTGGAGCTCTGCCTGGCACCCAGCTGTGGATCTCTGCATCTACTTCCATCCATCTCTGGATGAGGGCTGATGGGGGCTCTTCAGCTATGGGTCCATAGTTCATGTATCTCCACTAGTTTGGCTGGCCATCTCTGTACACCGTTACATCATGATCTCGTTGCCCCTTGCTCATAGAAGGCCCCCTCTCTCCCATCAATTGGGCTCCTGGAGTTCTGCCTAGTGCCCAGCCGTGGATCTCCACCTCTGCCTCCATCAGTCACTGAATGAGGGCTCCATAATGGCAGTTAGGGTATTCATCCATGTGATCATTGGAGTGGGCCAGCTCAGGCATGCTCTCGATTATTTCCAGTGGCCTAAGATGGGGTCATCCCTGTGGACTCCAAGGAACTTCCCTAGCACTCTGTTTCTCCCTATTCCCATGATTTCCCCATTTATCATGTTATCCTCTTCCTTGCTCTCCAACTCTGTCCCAGTTCCAGCTCAAACCTCCGGCTCCCTTACAATCTCATCCTCCATCCCTTGCCCCCCATTTTCTCCCCCTTACTCCTAGTCAGCTTATGTAGAACTCATCCATTTCTCCCTCTCTGGGTGATCCACCAGTCCCTCCTAGGTTCCTCTCTGGAGCTGTAGGTTGCAGTCTGGTTTACATCTAGTTTCCACTTATGAGTGAGTACATACCATGTTTATGCATCTGTGTCTGTGTTACCTTAATCAGGATGATATTTTATAGTTCCCTCCNTTTGCCTGCAAATTTCATGATGTCATTGTTTTTCTCTGCTGAGTAGTACTCCATTGTGTATATGTACCACATTTTCTTGATCCATTCTTCAGTTGAGGGGCATCTAGGTTGTTTCCAGGTTCTGGCTATTATGAATAATGCTGCTATGAACATAGTTGAATATGTGCCCCTGTGGTATGATTGAGCATTCCTTGGGCATATGCCCAAGAGTGGTATAGCTGGGTCTTGAGGAATATTGATTCCCAGTTTTCTAAGAAACTGCTGTATTGATTTCCAAAGAGTCTGTACAAGATTGCACTCCTACCAAAAGTAGAGGAGTGAACCCTGCTCCATATCCTCTCCAACAGAAGCTGTCCTCATGGTTTTTGATCTTAGACATTCTGAGAGGTGTAAGATGATATCTCAGAGTCATTTTGATTTACATTTCCCTGATGACTATGGATTTTGAGCAATTCCTCAAATGCCTCTTGGCCGTCTGAGATTGTTCCATTGAGAATTCTCTGATTAGCTCTGTGGCCCATTTTCTAATTGGATTGTTAGATATTTTGATGTCTAGTTTCTTGAGTTCTTTATATGTTTTGG
>LZPO01087713.1:28061-41582 GCA_001675575.1 Neotoma lepida | reverse complement strand
AAGAATTGTGTTGAAATTTTAATTGGGATTGCATTGAATCTGTAGATTGCTTTTGGTAAGATCGCCATTTTTACTATGTTAATCCTACCTGTCCATGAGCATGGGAGATCTTTCCATTTTCTGAAATCTTCAATTTCTTTCTTCAGCAACTTAAAGTTTTTATCATACAGAACCTTCACTTGCTTAGTTAGGGTTACTCCAAGGTGCTTTATATTATTTATGGCTATTATAAAGGGTGATGTTTCTCTGATTTCTTTCTCAGACCACTTATCATTTGTATATAGGAGGGTTACTCACTTTTTTGAGTTAATCTTGTATCCTGTCATCTTACTGAAGGAATTTATCAGCTGTAGGAGTTCTCTGGTAGAATTTTTGGGGTCACTTAATTATACTATCATATTGTCTTCAAATAATGAAAGTTTGACTTCTTCCTTTCCAATTTGTATCCCTTTGATCTCCTTTTGTTGTCTTATTGCTCTAGCTAGAACTTCAAGTACTATATTGAATGAATATGGGGGGAGTGGACAGCCTTGTCTGGTTCCTGATTTCGGTGAAATTGCTTTGAGTTTCTCTCTATTTAATTTGATGTTGGCAATTGGTTTGCTGTAAATTGCCTTTATTATGTTTAGGTATGTTCCTTGTATTCCTGATCTCTCCAAGACCTTTATCATGAAGGGGTTTTGGNTTTTGTCAAAGGCTTTTTCAGCATCTAATGAGATGATCATGTGNTCTTTTTCTTTCAGTTTGTTTATATGGTGTTTTACATTGACAGATTTTAATATGTTGAACCATACTTGCATCCCTGGGATGAAGCCTATTTGGTCATGGTGGATAATTTTTTTGATGTGTTCTTCGATTCGGTTTGCCAATATTTTATTGAGAATTTTGGCATCAATATTCATGAGGGAGGTTGGTCTGTAATTCTCTTTATTTGTTTCATCTTTGTGTGGTGTGGGCATCAGGGTAACTGTGGCATCATAAAAAGCATTTGGTAATATTTCTTCTGTTTCTATTGTGTGGAACAATTTGAATAGTATTGGAATTAGCTCTTCTTTGAAAATCTGGTAGAATTCTTCACTGAAACCATCTGGTCCTGGGCTTTTTTTGTTTGAGAGACTTTCAATGACTATTTCTATTTCCTTAGGGGTTATTTTTCTATTTAAATAGTTTATCTGGTCTTGATTTAACTTTGGTGTGTGGTACCTATCCAGAAAATTGTCCATCTCTTTCAGATTTTCCAATTTGTGGAGTACAGGTTTTTGAAGTATGATCTGATAATTCTCTAGATTTCCTCATTGTCTGTTGTTATATTTCCCTTTTCATTTCTGATTTTGTTGATTTGGATGATTTCTCTCTGCCTTTTGGCTAATTTGGAAAGGGGCTTGTCTATCTTATTGATTTTTTCAAAGAAGCAACTCTTTGTGTCATTGATTCTTTTTTCTGTTCTCTTTGTTTCTATTTCATTGATTTCCGCCCTAAATTTGATTATTTCCTGTTGTCTTTTCCTCCTGGGTGAATTTGCTTCTTTTTGTTCTAGAGATTTCANGTGTGCTGTTAATTCACTAGTGTGAGATTTCTCCATTTTCTTTATGTGGGCATTCAGTGCTATGAACTTTTCTCTCAGCACTGCTTTCATTGTGTCCCATAAGTTTGGGCATGTTGTACTTTCATTTTCATTGAATTCTAGGAAATCTTTGATTTCTTTCTTTATTTCTTCCTTGACCTATTGGTGATTTATTTGGGCATTATTCAGTTTCCATGAGATTGTAGGCTTTCGGTAATTTTTGTTGTTGTAAAAATCTAACTTTAAGCCATGGTGGCCCGATAAAATGCAGGAGTTTATTCCAATTTTTGTTCCTATTCAGATTTGCTTTGTGACTGAGTATGTGGTCAATTTTAGAGAAAGTTATATGGGGTGCTGAGAAGAAGGTGTATTCTTTTTTGTTAGGGTGTGATGTTCTGTAGATATCTATTAAATCCATTTGAGTCATGACTTCTGTTAAGTCCCTTATATCTCTGTTAAGATTTATTCTGCCAGATCCATCCAGTGGTGAGAATCGAGTGTTGAATCTCCCACTACTAGTGTGTGTGGTTTGATGTGAGATTTAAGCTTTAGTAATTTTTTTTTTTACAAATGGGAGTACCCTTGTTTTTGGGGCATAAATGTTCAGAATTGAGACTTCATCTTGATGGATTTTCCCTTTGATAAATATGTAATGTCCTTCCTGATGTCTTTCGATTGATTTTACTTTGAAGCCTATTTTATTAGATATTAGGATAGCTACACCAGCTTGTTTCTTAAGTCCATTTGATTGAAAAGTCTTTTCCCAGCCTTTTACTCTGAGGTAGTGTCTGTCTTTGAGTTAAGGTGTGTTTCTTGTAGGCAGCAGAACGATAGGTCCTGTTTTCGTATCCATTCTGTTTGCCTGNGTCTTTTTATAGGTGAATTTAGTCTGTTGATATTAAGCGATATTAATGACCAGTGATTGTTAATTCTTGTTATCTTTTGGTGATAGTGTGTGTGTATTTCCCTTCTTTGGGATTTACTGCTGTGCAATATTTATTGTCTGTGTTTTTGTGACTGTATCTGAGTTCCTTAAGGTGGGATTTTCCTTCTAGTGCTTTCTGTAGGGCTGGATTTGTGGATAGATATTGTTTATATCTTGTTTTGTCTTGGAATGACTTGTTCACTCTGTCTATGTTGATTGAGAGTTTTGCTGAGTATATTACTCTAAGCTGGCATCCATGATCTCTTAGTGTCTGCATTGCATCTGTTCAGGACCTTCTGGCTTTCAAAGTCTCCATTGAGAAGTCAGGTGTTATTCAGATGGGTCTGCCTTTATAAGTCACTTGACCTTTTTCCTTTGCTGATCTTAATATTCTTTCTTTATTCTGCATGTTTAGTGGTTTAATTATAATTTGTCAAGGGGACTTCTTTTGGGGGTTTAGTCTATTTGGAGTTCTGTAAGCTTCTTGTATCTTCAAAGGTATTTCNTTCTTTATGTTGGGAAAATTTTCTTCTTTGTTTTTGTTAAATATATTTTCTGTGCCTTTGAGCTGATATTCTTGTCCTTCTTCTATCCCTATTATTCTTAGGTTTGGCCTTTTCATGGTGTCTCAGATTTCCTGGACTTACTGCGTTATGACTTTTTTGGCTTTGGTGTTTTCTTTGATTGATGAATCTATTTCCTCTATTGTATCCTCTACACCAGAGATTCTTTGCTCCATCTCTTGTGTTCTGTTGGTTATGCTTTTATCTATAGTTCCTGTTCATTTTTTCAGTTTTTCTATTTCCAGCATTCCCTCTGTTTTTGTCCTCTTCATTGTTTCTTCTTCCCTTTTCAGGTCTTGAACTGTTTCCTTCACATGTCTAATTACTTTTTTGTAGTTTCCTTGGTTTTCTTTAAGGGATTTATTGATTTTTTTCCAAATTTTGGTTCATCTTTTCCTCAATTTCTTTATTGATTTCTTCCATTTTTTTATTTTTTTCCCTCAATTTCTTTAAGGGAGTTTTTCATTTCCTCTGTAAGGGAGTTTTTTTTTTCCTCTTTAAATGTCTCTACCATCTTCATGAAGTTAATTTTAAGGTCTCTTTCTTCTGTTTCTTCTATAACGTGTTGTTCAGGTCTTGCTGTTACAGAAGTGCTAGGTTCTGGTGATGTCATATTGCTCTTTATGTTGTTGTATATATTTTTGCACTGGCATCTACCTGTCTCTTCCTCCAATAGGTGCAAGAGTCTGAGTCTGAGTGAACTTCTACTGGTTCAGTATATGCTTGCTGTGTCTGTGTCTCCGGGGGATACTNGGGGTCCAAACTTAGTTCTTGGTCAAATTGGAGCTGTCAGATTCTATATCTCCAGGAGCTGCTCTTGCTCCTATCCAAGCTGGCTGGTTATGTGACTCAGGGAGCCACTCTTGGTCTTATCAGGGCTCTTGATCCAGTGAGAGCTGGCAGATTCTATGCCCCAGGAAGGCACTCTTGGTCCAATGAGTGTCCACAGATTTCTGGTCTCAGGAAACCACTCTTGGTCCAACGTGAACTGGTAGATTTCTAGTCTCAGGAGGTCACTGGGGTTACAGGGGCATGGGTAGGGTATAAGGAGTGGGTCTTGTAGATTGCAGGGTCCAATGGGGTCTTTTAGTGGGTGAGGCTGCCAGGAGGAATTTTCCCTGCTGGCCGGCAACTGGGGCAGAGATGGTTGGGGATTCCCAAGGACTGGATATGTCCCAGGACCTGGGTCCTAGAGCGACAATGTAATCTTTTTTAAAAAACTTATCTAATATATTATACAATGTCAATGAAATCACAAAGTAAATTGTATGTGTATGAGACATTCTCAGTTATAAAGTCCATTCTGAAAAGTACATTAGAATTTGCAGAGAAATCTGAGGCAGAAAAATTCTTAAATCTCATACTGATTTCATAACTTGCCCAAGTGCTTCAATCTTTCCATAGTAATAAAAATAATCAGTTTTAAAGATATCAGAAACATTGACTACTCTGTCTTAAGAGTCCCATTTGATTTTTGCCAGTTTATGTACTCAGACTATGCTATGAATTCACTTACGCTGCAGTGATTTAGTAGGGACTGCTAAAACCTGCAAGTTTTAATTAGCTGTTTAATCACTCTCTGAATTACACAAAATAGGTTAATTTTCAGAATTCTATTTGGAGCAAATATTTTGATGAAATATGAATCTTAGCGAAAACCCTCTGAGATTATAAGGAAGACGGAAGAGAGATTTGCCAACTAAAATTATGTGTGCCAATATCGGTAATTGGGCTTTGTTCTGATAAATCAATAATTTTTTCAACATGAGACTTGTAATTAATTAAAATGGGTCATTAAACCAAGTGTTTTGTTATTTTAACTGTAATTAAGTGATAACAGTGTGTGATTTTTTTATGCCAGCTTCAAGAATTGAAACTGAGAAACATTCATTGAAACAATGTGATGTTGTAAGAGCATAGTATTATACTTTACTTATAGGAAACATCCTGGTTCTTCTGTCTTTGTTGGTGTAACAGAAGTCTTTCCATATTCTGACCTTTATCCATATAACTGCTGATATCCATCTAACACTAAAGCATCATCGTACAAGGTGTTCCTAAAGTGGGTAGTTATCCTGAATATTCATTGCAGCCTAGGATCTTGGGGTAGTAGTGCATAGTGTAATATGAATGCTAGTTAATTCATATTTAATACTTATGAATCAGTCTCTTTTCAAAAAAATTTTAACGTAATTATTTGGGAAAAGCAAAGCAACTATTTTCAACCACAGANCTGGGAAAGAAAGGTCAAGTTTACTTAAAATTTCATTCAGTACTGGAAGAATTATTGAACGCTTATTGCCACGGTGGTAATACTGTCTTAAATGATAAACATATTGACTTCCAGAAGCAAACAAACTAATATTTTCATTATGATAAAGAAAAGCATAGTTATGTTATAGTACTTGAGTAAGAGAACTACATCAGGGAAATTTAATGATCAAAACACACAGTGAACAGAAGACTTTCTTATAAAGGTTTGAGATTGTTTTCTTCATTCATGGCACTCTCCTTTTATTGTCAATATATTCTGGCTACAGAGAGGAATGGTATAAAGGAATACAAAGTCCTAATAAATGCAGAGAAAATCGTACAACATTTTAATCTATGATAAGCAAAAATCATTTGTTAAGTGCTAGTGGAATAGATTTTTCATGTCTCAGAAGGTGGTGGCATTATATGAGTATTATAGTATGTTAACAAATATTATAGTAGTACCAACTATCTTTGATGTTAATGTCCTTAAATGAGCAAAAACATAATCACATAAATTATGATAAGTAGTTTTAATAATGTTGAATTAGCTCTAGTGAAGGTTACTAAGTATACTAGAATATCTGAAAAATTGCCTACATTTAAAGGTTTACTATTACATTATTTTTAGTTGACTGTGAAATGCCTCAGCTTATTCAGTGTGAAAAAGAATCTCTTTTTGTTTCTGTTTATAAAAGATGTAGTCTTCAAATGAAAACACATCATGTATGGAGAGTACTCAGCATTCCAGAGACCAATGTTAGTTTTTGCTACTGAGTACTCTTTAAACTCATTTACTTCTAATGAGCGAAAGAGACCTTTCTAATTATTAGCGTAAGTATTAAAAACGAGGGTTTTTTTTTTTTTGGTGAAATCGGTGAGTGGATAATCAATATATTGGGTGTTATATATGGCCTTTGTGGTGACATTAACATCATGAACATATAAAAATCTTAACTTTTATAACAGATCCTTAAAAAAATTTAACTGACTCCTAAAGTTTCCTCTAACAAGATATTGACTAGTTGAGCCTGATGGTAGTTGACTGTATTAGGAATACTGAATACTAAGAAGAGTGCAACAAAGGAAATCTTTATTTCTGGCACCTTCAGAACCATAAAACAAGCAGAACACTGCAACTTTAAGTGTCGNGAAGCCTGATTTTAGGTCTGTTATTAACTCTTACATATGAAAGCTATATGTGTATATAATGTTACTTAAGTTGTTCTATTAGCACAACTTTGGTGTTAAGTAGCAAAGTAATTAATTTTTTATTTACATGCAGCTATCACCACACATTGGCATCTGACAAGAAATACTATTTATGTGTTCCAAAAATGACTTACTAAGTGCTCAACTTCCTGACAGGAATGCTGGTTCAGTTTCTGTGTATAAGACTAAGACCAAGTAAGGTAAACTAGGCTCAAACACAGCCTTTAATATTTTCAATGAGCTTTATCTTTTGAAATTCATGTTATTTCAGAGGTAGAAGCACTTATTACCTATATTTCTGTTCTGAATATCTATTGTTGTCTATACTTAAGGCTAAGGAACAGCCTAAATTTCCTCACAGAAGTGTAACTAGAACAGAATCCAAGACTTTACATATTCCTTTCCATGTTGCAGACATAAAATTAATTTTATGAGTAGTTGTATTATTTTAGAGAAATAAAATGTAGTGGTAGAAGTTGTAAGATTATGAGAAGGAAGGTATTTAACTTTATATAATGGTAATGTATCTTATTTATATCTATACTTTTCTACCTAGGAACTCCCTGTGTATATATTCATGAATATTTACATATGTGCATAAATGCTTCTATATGTTAATGCATAGATACATAATTGCATGTCTTCAGTTGTCTGAATTTTTCAAATATATCTCTTGTTTGTACTACACTACATCTCACACACACACACACACACACACACACACACATACACATTTAATGGGAAAAGTTTTATTTCAAAAACATTCAAATTAAGGGGGTAAAGGTTTTTCTGTTTTGTTTTTTTGGGTTTTTTTTGATTTGCTGTATTAATTTTATTATTAAGAAATTGTCTGTTCATTTTACATACCAACCACAGATCCCCCTCCCCTCCTCCATCACCAGCTTCACCCCCCCATTCCAACCTCCTGTGAGGTAAGGCCTCCCATGGGGAGTCAGCAGATCCTGATTCACTCAGATTTGCTGTGTAAGGTGTCCAAGACTGTGTAAGGTGTCCCACCATATGCAGTGGGCTCCAAAAAGCTCACGCACCAGGGATGGATCCTGATCCCACTGTCAGGGGGCCCCTTAAGCAGATCAAACTACACAACTTTCTTGTCTATTCAGAGGACTTAGTGCGGTCCCATGGAGGCTCCAAAGCTATTGGTCCACAGTTAATGAGATCCCACTAGTTTAATTTGGTTGTCTCTGTGTGTTTCCCCATCATGATCTTGATGCCTCTTACTCATAGACTCCCTCTTCACTCTCTTTGACTAGACTTCTGGAGCTCAGCCTGGTGCTTAGCTGTGGATCTCTACATCTGTTTCCATCAGTTACTGGATGCAGGCTCTATGATGACAGGGTATTCACCAATCTGATTTTTGGTGTAGGCTAGTTCAGGCACCCTCACTACTATTGCTAGTAGTCTAAGGTAGAGTCATCCTTGTTGATTCCTGTGAACTTTCCTAGCTCCCGGTTTCTCCCTACTCCCATCATGTCTTCCTCTATCATGGTTTCTCTTTCAGTCCTCTCCCACTCCTTTCCTGTTCCAGCTCCACCATCCATTCTCTTATGTTCTCATCTCCCATTCCCTACCCTCCATTGCCCTCCCTCACTCCCAGTTTACTCATGGAGATCTATCTGTTTCCCCTTCCTAGGGTGATCCATGTGTCCCTCTTAAGGTTCTCCTTGGCATTTTTTTGGTCACCTGACATCTAGGACTGCAACCGAGGTGACAATTATATAACAAAAGTCAATCAGGGCACATACAAACACACACACACACACACACACACACACACACACAAAACTAAAGGCAAGTAAAGGATGCTAGAAACAATCTACCCCAGGGAGGAGCATACCAATTGGTTATACAATATTAATGGTAACCCTGAAGACATACATATACATACAAGCAACATTATACAAACTAAGCAGGATAAATGTATGTTCATCCGTGTATATAACAGCAATTAATGAAAAAACGGTCATGGATTTCAAAAGCAGCATATAGGGATATATGAGAGAGTTTACAGGGAAGAAAAGACAAGGGAAAAATTATGTGATTGCATTATAATCTCAAGGGTAAAAGAAAAATCTGAAAACAAATTTAAGAAAAACTTGAAAAACTATGAAGTACAGAAAAATATGAATGTATTCCAAATGGAGAGATAATGAAAGGGATAAAGTCAAATTAGTACATGCATAACAGAGCCTGCAGGGAAAGCAGACACTACAACTTACACGGTGAAGCAAAACAACTCAGAAAACATGTGGATAGCCATAAACTTGAAAAAGCAAAATATATTAATACCTACCTAGCAGGTCAAATCATCAAGAAATATAATTATTGTAGAAGTTATACAATGCAAGGAATGCCACCAAAAGGTACACAAGAAACACAGAAGCTAAGAGAAAAGGCAAGGGCTCTACAACCATATATGAAAAGTTTCAGATCTAAGTTTAACATTAAAGTGAAAATCTCAGCCAGGGAAAAACAAAGAAATGGAAGACTTGCTCAACACATTAAGCCTTACAGAAAAATACACTTCATCTAGAAACAGAGGAAAAATTATTTCATTAACTTATCCTACAAGTGAATAAAAAACTGTATTAGGAAGCACAACAAAGAGTAAATATAAAATGGTTGAAAATATATGAAGCATCTTTGTAAGCCAAAAGACGAAATTAGAATTTAAAAACAGGAATCTTAATGTACATAATAAATAAACAATATACCATAGATCAAGGAAAAATTACAAAAGAAAGTAGAGACTATTTTGTGACAAAAGAATTGAAAATATAGCATGTGCTAACAGCATATAGTAAAAGCAGTACTAAAACAGAAATCCTTATCTTTCAATTTTCTTCCTTAAAACAAACAAACAAAAAAATCAAATAATCTAGATTGTCAAGATATTAAAGAAATGGAATCTGAGCTCAGAGCCTTGTGAACAAAAATATAATGAAGACCAGAGCAGAGATAAACAAAATAAGGAGGAAGGAGGGAAGGAGGAAGAGGAGAGAGAAGAGTCATGAGGTGGCACTAAATTGTACAGTTTACATGAATTATAAAACATCAACACTAGTTAATCATTTACTGCAGTTTTGTTGCATGAGGAAACAGTGGGAAAAGGGTGTTTGTGTGAATTGCCTGTCATCACTCATTAATACTAACATAATTGTAGTCTATGCTCATAGCTGGCAGATTTTAAAACCAAAGGAACCTTTGAAATGTATTTTTTTATTAGAATAGAGTCCATCCCATTTGTACTTTTCTGTAATTTTAAGGGGACCCACAAAATGTGATTTTTCTATCCACAAAACATGAATTCTCTTTCTAGTTCATTAATATTTAGTTGGATAGAGTAGTATACTTTAATGTGTTTATTTTATAAATAATTTATTCAGCAAGTGTTTGCTGAGTGCTAGGAACTGGATGCTGTGCTTTATACTTGGGGTACCTCAGTGAATCTAAAAAGATGCCTTATTCATAGAGAGTGTACATTCCAGAAAACAGTGATAAACAATCTCAAGTGTGTATCAGTAATTAATCAAAAAAAAAACAGGCTTATTGAGACAAGAGAGGTTGTCTGGAGTCCAGTGAGTTGTCCAGTAGTATTTTTTAATATAACTTTCAATATAGAAATGATCAATATTGTTCAAAATTCATGCTTTATTTCTCACTTTCTTCCTTGATCAAGTAACATTACAACCACTGACAAATTGCCTTTTTAAATAAATTATTTTTAAAATATTTTCTTTGTTGGAGTGAAATACGGGTAAAGATATTTACAAATCCTAATGACATTAAGTTCAACCCATGCTCACACACTCTCTCATATAGATATGAAAAATAAGTAAATAACTATAATAAGATGTTTTAAAATCTTTTACTTCTTCATTTAATCTGATGTTTTAGTTTTTGCACTTTTGTAAAATTCAGACTACATTTAAAATTTTATTTATTTCTTATTGTACATTTTTTCCTTTAAACTACAGCATAAAACATTTAACAAATGCATGATTTTAAATGTATCAAAACAAAAACATATAGCACAGTTGTATAACATTAAAAACTATGATATGGATGAACATCTTTATATGCTCATTTCTCTCTTAACTTTCTAAATCTTCACAGTGCCTGTTTATTATTCATTGTCCATTAGGAGGTAGATTGCCTTTGAGTACATGCAAACATTCAAATTAACCTTTGTGTTGGATACTTACTAAAATAAATATTTATAAAATAGCTATAGATATGTTTTGCCTTGGAAAATCTCAATTGCAATTAACCTTAATTTTAGACTATATAAAACTTCCTTAAAGCACCTCAAACCAAGTACAGTTTACTCACATCATTAAAGAAACATTTTACTTACCCCTGCTGCATTTGGAATACTTCCCAGGTCTTAANAATCTGTTGATATAAATGATGTTACATTATCAAATAACCTCACCTTTCTCCTTAGTTCTATTAAGCAAACCAGTTCTTTTGAGACTCTAGACATGCTTTACTGGCAATATATAAGTGCCTTCATGGAAGTATTTTGAAGGCTCAATCTAAAGCACACACTGACTTTGCACTGTACTTCTGCCTTTCTCTTTCTCATAATCTTGTTGTCAATGGAAGCTCCTGTCAATGGCTTTGGCTCTATTTTGTGTTTACTTTTGAGAGAAAGACCAGTACCCAATTCTGATGTGATGCATAAAAACTTCAGTGTCTCCTGTGGCTGGATTCTTTACTGAAAAGTAACAGTTTTTCAATGTTTCTATACATGCATCTTCAAGAAATCAAGATCCTTCTGCTTGTATCAGAAAATTTCATTTCTGTCCTACTAAGTGCCCAATTCTGGGTACACTTCCTGGCTTTCTTTTTGTTCAACTGATCACTCTGTTTTTCCTTATTTAGAGTCACATTTATCATAATGGTTTTAATCATTGTTTTTTCTTTTTTATATTTATCTTAGTTAGGGTCAATATTGCTTTGGTGCAACACCATGACCAAAGGNTACTTGGGAAGGAAAATGTTTACACTTTCATAGCACTGTCTGTCATTGAAGGAAATGAGGGAAGGAATGCAAACAGGGAAGGAACCTCCTTGGAGGTGTGCTGCTTACTGGCTTGCTCCTCATGGCTTGATTAACTTGCTTGCTTAAAGAACTCAGGACCACAAGTCCAACAATGCTATCACCCACAATGGACTGAACCATCCCCCATTAATCACTAATTTAAAAAAAGAAAATCCATGCAGATTTGCTTACAATCCAATCTTCTGGAGGAGGTTTTTTTTTTCTTTTTTTTAATTAATTTATTTTTCTTTTTTAAATTTTTCAATATATTCTAATAATTTCCTCTTCCCAGTTCCTCCCTTCCTTCCCTCCCTTCCAGACCCACTACATCTTTCTGTTTTATTAGAAAAGAACAGACTTCTAAGAGATAAAAACTTAACATGACAAAATAAAATAAAATAAGATGAAGCAAAACTATCATATTGAAGTTGTACATGGGAAACCAATAGATGAAAAGAGTCCCAAGAGCCAGCATAAGGGGAAGAGACCAACTCATTCACACAGGAGTCCCATAAAATACTGAGCTAATAGCTATAATACATACACAGAGGGCCTGGGCAGACCTATGTAGGCCCTGTGCTTGATGCTTCAGTTTCTGCAGCTGGATCCTAATGGCTCCCTTAGAGGAGGAGGTGAGAAAGCATGGTTTCAATAACACAGACACTGGGAGACAGTTGAAGACAAATAACTAACTCATTAATTCAATAACAGGGAAGGCCTTATATACCCTCCTCCCATGACCTAGTCTGTGTGGTAGTCCCTCATTGGCTGGGCATGATCAGGAACTCTGACAGCAACTATTGCTAAGCCCTCAGGCAGACTCCATGTTGGCTCTTGAGGAGTATGTTATAGTCATGCCTTGGAAATTGGTTTGAGCCAATTTCCTTGACCCTATGGGTCTATCCTACTACATGTGAGGTCATATGTGCCTTGCTTAGTTGATTCAGAGAGTCTTGTTCTCCATCCCCTCTGACTCTTACAATCTTTCTGCCTCCTCTTCTGCTTGGATTCCCTGAGCTCTGAGGGTGAGGGATTTGATGGAGACCTCTCATTTAGACTTTCTCTCTGTGGAATATCTTGCTATTGTTCTCTGTATCTGACCTCATCTTCTGTCAGAAGAAGCTAAGGGAGCATTTCTTTAATTGCGTTCTCTTCCTCTCAGATGACTTTCATTTGTGTCAAATTGACATAAAACTATTCAGCACAACTGACCCCTTGTCAACTTGACACAAAAACACATCCCTGTTAAACCACAATCTTTCCTTTCATATTCATCCACAAGATATCATATTTCAAATATAAATAATTTTAAAATTCCCACAGTCTTTACAAATTCAGACACATTAAAAGTTCAGGTTCTTTAAAGTATCTAGTCTCTTTAAAAACCCAAAATCTCTTTTAACAGTTCAAAGCCTTTCAGCTATGAGCTCCTGAAAAAATCAAAATTGAATTAAATATTTTTTTTTCAAAGGGAAGAACTAGGGCACAGTTACAACCTGAATAAAGCAAAGTCAAACTGTAGCAATGTAAATAACTCAATTTCCAATTATCTGTGATTCACAGATGGTTTTCTGGGCTCCTCCAAGGAGCTTGGACAGCTTTTCTGGCTCTGCCCCCTGAACCACATACATCTTGTCTTCTAGGCTCAGGCAGTATCCACTCCACCTATGCTGCGATTCTTGGTGTTCATCCCACAGTATTGGCATTTCCAAAACTGCTGGTGTCCCTTTTCCCAAGTATGCTGCACCTTCACTTATAACCTCTCCAGGGCTCTCTTCAGTGACTCCAGCCATACCACACTGTTCTCCATGAACCCTTCATTCCTTCAAAGCCATCACCACCTCCTGACTCTTACACTACTAAGTTCAGCAAGCAGCAATGATTACAATCTTACCACCTCTGGAACACAGATTCTGTGTGTTAACTGTTAAGAACC
>LZPO01087713.1:0-27856 GCA_001675575.1 Neotoma lepida | reverse complement strand
TCCCTCCCTCCCTCCACTCATCCCACATCCACCCTTCTACCAGATTCACTACACCTCTGTCCTCTTCAGAAATGAGCAAGTCCCAAGAGACAACCAAACAGAACAAAAGAAGGTACAAAGCAAGGCAAAGGCACTCATGTCAAGGCTGGAAATGGCAGCCTAATAGGAGGAAAAGAGTCCTAACAACAGACAAGAGTCAGAAATACACCTGCTCCCACTGTTAGGAGTCCCACAGAAAGACCAAGCTAATGGCCATAGCATATATGTGGAGGACATGGTGCAGACTGGTCCACATACTTGCCACTCCAGTCTCTCAGAGCCCATATGAGTCCTAGCTGGATGATTCAGTGAGTCATGCTGTTCTCTATCCCCTCTGACTCCTACAATCTTTTGTCCTGTTTATCTTCAGAGTTCCTGAGCTCCTAATTTAGATTCTCTCCCAATAATGACTAGGTGACGATGTCTGCACAGACTCTGATCAAAGCTGGAGGAAGACTCTATCTATGTGAGTGTGTATATATAACAAGATATCATTAGTAATCGTTTGATTCTTTTTCTTTTCTTTTTCTTTTTCTTTTTTTCTTTTTTCTTTCTTTATTTTTTTTTGCCAGTCTTGTTCATTTCTACCATAGGTTCTGCNACATCCAGGCAGTATACAGCATGGGCTCCCACCTGTTGCATGGGCCTCAAGTTAATACTTAAATTAGACATTGGCTGACCACTCCCATCAGCTTGTGCCAGCATTGCCCCAGCACATATTGCAGGAAGGACAGATTGTATGTCAAGGGTTTTATGGTTAAATTGGTGTCCATATCTCCATTTAAGCAGCCTGCAGAGGACCTTCCCACACCAAAGAAACCAGAACATAGGGTTGAAAGCTACATGAAGGCACCACTTGAACCCTATGATCAGTGAGCAGCATGGATATTTTCCTCTACAATTGAGCCCTGCTGTCAGTTTTCAGATAGTGACCCTCTGTTCAAGCATGGCCTGGGTTGTTTGGGGATTTCCATGGTACCCCATCAAGCAACAACTCATTTGAATGCTCTCCTGACCCACCAGTGGAAGTCTTGTCTGGCTAAAATGATAATGAGTTCATACTCCATATCCTCTATTTTTAGGAGTCTTCCCTAGAATCACCCTCATAGATTCCAGAAAGTTTCCACTGCACTAGGTTTCCACGCTGTCCCCCCAAATGCTCCCCAATTCCTGCCTTCCCTCCCCACACTCTCTCCTTCCATCCCTCCCACCCCCAGCAGATTGCTGACACTGCCATCCCCATCTGCCCCCAATTCACCGACAAAATCTATTTCCCCTTCCCAGGGAGATCCATGCTTCCTTTGACAGCCCTCCTCTTTATCTAACCTCTTTGAGTGTGTGGATTGTAGCTTGATAATCATTTACTTAATGGNTAATATCCTCTTATAACAGAGTACATATCATATTGGTCTTTCTGTATCTGGGTTACCTCACTCAAGATGATTTCCTTCTAGTTGCATCCATATACCTGCAAATTTCACAATGTCACTTTTTTAAACAGAACAGTAATACACATCTATGTAAATATACCACGTTTTCTTTGTTCATTCTTCATTATGGGGACATTTAGGATGCTTCTAGTACCTACCTCTTATTTTTTTATTAAGAATATTTTTATTCATTTTACATACCAACCACAGATTCCCCTCTCTTCCCTCCTCCCACCCCCAGCATCTCCCCCTCAACCTACCCTGCATTCCCTTTTCCAAAAAGGCAAGGGCCTACCTCTTATGAATAAAGTCAAAATGAAATAGTTGAGCAAGTGTCCTTGTGGTAAGATGGAATATCTTCTATGTACATGTACAAGAGTGGTATAGCTAGGTCTTGTGGTAGATATATTTATGACTTTCTGAGGAACTGCCTTATTGATTTCCATAATGCTGTGCAAGTTTGCACTCCCACTACCATTGGAGCTCCACATCACATACTTGCCAGTATGAGATGTCATTTGTCTTATTGATCTTCTCTATTCTGACAGGTGTAAGATGGAATCTCAAAGTAATTTTGATTTGCATTTACCTGATGGCTAAGAATGTTGAACTTTTCTTAGGTATTTCTCAGCCATTTCAGTTTCCTCTATTGAGAATTCTCTGTTTAAATCTGTAGTCCATTTTTTCGATGGATTATGTGGGGTTTTTTGATATCTAGTTTCTTGGGTTCTTTATTGTTTATATAGTTTAGATATTAGTCCTCTGTCAGATGTAGACTTGGTGAAAATCTTTTTCCATTCTGTAGGCTCCCGCATTGTACTATTGGCAGTGTGCTTTGTCTTATGTAAGGTTTTCAGTTTCATGAAGTCCTAATTATTAACTGTCAGTCTTAGTGCCTGCACTACTAGTATTCTATTTAGAAAGCTGGCTTCTGTGAAAATGCATTCAAGGCTATTCCCTACTTTCTCGTCTATCAGGTTCAGTTTACTTGGTTTTATGTTGAAGTCTTTGATCCAATTGGACTTGAGTTTTTCACAAAGTGATAAATATCGATTTATTGGCATTCTTCAATATGCAGACACAAAATTTGACCAGCACCATTTGTTGAAGATATATTCTCTTTTTCCAATGTGTTTTTCTAGCTTCATTTTCAAAAATGAAGATGCAGGTGTGTGCATGTATGTCTGAGTGTTTGATTTTATTCCACTGATCAACATGTCAAGTTTCTGCCAATATCATGAAGTTTTATTATTCTACCTCTGTATTATCACTTCAAATCAGGGATGGTGATATCTCCAGCAGTTCTTGTATTGTTTAGATTTTTTTTCTGTTTTTGCTTTTCCATGTGAACTTGAGAAATATTCTTTCATGATCAGTAAAGAATTGATTTGGAATTTTGATGAAGAGTGTGTTGAATCTGTAGATTGCTTTTGGTAGGATGTTCATTTTCACTGTTAATCCTACCAATCTATGAGCATGGGAGATCTATCCATGTTCTGATTGCTTCCTCAGTTTCTTTATTCAAAGACTTGAAGTTTTTATCATACAAGTCTTTCACTGGTTTGGTGAGAGTTACTCCAAGATACTTAATATTTTTTGAGGCTATTGTGAAGGGTGTTGTTTCCCTGGTTTTTTCTCAGGCCATTTGTCATTTGCATATAGGAGGGCTAGTGATTTTTTTTATGTCAATATAGTATACAGTCACTTTGCTAAATTTGTTTATCAGCTACAGAAATTCCTTTGTGGAACTTTTAGGGTTAGTTATGTATACTATTATATCATCTGCAAATACCGATACTTTGACTTCTTCCTTCCCAATCTGTATCCTCTTGATCTTCTTTCCTTGTCTTGTTGCCTTTGCTTTGTCAAATGTTCTTTCAGAGACTTATGAGTGATAGTGTAGGTTTTTTTTTCAGTTTATTTAATATGGTGGATTGCATTTATAGATTTTTGTATGTTGAATCACACCTGCNCCTCTGAGACAAAACCTGTGTGATCATGGTAAATGATATTTTTGATGTGTTCTTTGATTCTGTTTCCAAGTATTTTATTGAGTATTTTTGCATCTATGTTCATAAGAGATATTGGTCTGTAGTTTTCTTTCTTTTTAGAGTCTATATGTAGTTTGGNTATCCAGGTAACCGTAGCCTCATAAAATGAATTTGGCAATGTTTCTTTGGTTTCTAATTTGTGGCATAATTTGAGGCATAATTTGATGAGTACTTGAGTTAACATTCCTTCGAAAGTCGGGTAGAATTCTGCACTAAAAATGTCTGGCGCCGGGGTTTTATGGGCTTGGAGACTTACTGACTGCTTGTATTTCACGAGAGATTATATGTATATTTAATTTGTTTATATGATCTTAGTTAAAATTTGGTAAATGGTATTTATTTATTATTTGAGAAAGTATCCATTTCTTTTATATTTTTCAATTTTGTGTAGTACTGGTTTTTAAAATATGTCCTTATGATTCTGTGGATTTAATCAGTGTCTGAAGTTATATAAGCCTCTTCATTTCTGATTATGTTAATTTAGATATTCCCTTTGTATCTTTTAGATAGTTGGAAAGAGGTTTATCTACCTTATTGACTTTCTCAAAGAATCAACTCTTTTTTAATTGATTTTTTTGTTTCATTCACTTTGTTTCTGTTTTATTAAATCATCCCACAGTTTGGTTATTTCCTATCATCTACTCCTCTTAAGCATGCTGACTTCTTTTTACTGTATAGATTTCTGATGTTCTCTTAAGATACAAGTATGAGAAATCTCCAATTTCTTTATTTAGGCACTTTGTGCTATGAACTTTCTTTTTAGACATGCTTTTATTGAGTTCCATCAATTTGGATATGCTATGCAGTCATTTTCATTGAATACTATAAAGGTTTTAATTTCTTTATTTATTTTGTCTTCACCCACTTTTCATTCATTAGAGAGCTGTTCAGTTTCCATGAGTTCTTGAGCTTTCTGTTGTTGATACACAGGTTTAACCTGTTTAACCCTGGACATTTAATAGGATGCAAGGAGTGATTTCCTTTTTCTTTTATCTATTGTGATTTAATTTTTATTGGAGTATATGGACAGCATTCCATAACAAAATGTATGTTCTTTTGTGATTTAGTGATATATTCTGTAAATATCTACTATGTCCATTAGTTTTCTTGCCTGCTAGCTCTACTATTTCTCTGTTTAGTTTTTGTCTGGGTGACCTGTCCATTGATGAGAGTGGAGTATCAATGTCTCCCCATATCAGGGTGAAGGTCAATATGTAATTTAAGCTGTAGTAATATTTCTTTTACAAAAGTAGGTACTCTTGTGTTTTAGATATAGATCTTAAGAATTGTAATGTCTTGGTGGATCTTCCCTTTGATGAGTATATAGTGTTTTCCCCATTTCTTTTGATTAAATTTGGTTTGAAGTCTATTTACTTAAGATATGAAAATGGCTACACCACCTTGCTTCCTAGTTTCGTTTGCATGGATTTCTTTTTCTAGCCCTTTTTCCCTGATCTAAAGTCTATCCTTCATGTTGAGGTATGTTTCTTATAAGCAGGAGAAGGCTGTATCCTTTTCCCGAATCTGTTCTGCTAGTCTGTGTCTTTTTACTGGATAATTGAGACCATTGATACTCAGAGACATCAATGATCAATGTGATGGTTAATTCCTGTTATTTTGTTGTTATTTTTCTTGATGTTGTTGTTGGTGGTGGTGGTAGTGGTATTTGTGGCTGTGCTTGTGTGTGTGTGTTTGTGTATGTGTATGTATGTGTGTGTGTGTTTGTGTATGTGTGTGTATGTGTATGTGTTTCCCTTCTGTGGGTTTGCTGGTGTGAAATTATTTATTCTCTCTGTTTTCATTAATGTACTAAACCTCCTTCAGTTCGAATTTTCCTTCTAGCACATTCTGTAAACTGAATTTCTGGATAAGTATTGTTTCAATTTGACTGTATCATGGAATATCTTGTTTTCTTCATATATGGTGATTGAATGTTTTGCTGGGTAGTCATCTGGCTGGCTTCTGTGATCTCTAGGTTCTGCAGCCCATCTGTTCAAGGCCCTGTGGCTTTTAGAGTCTCTGCTGTAATTCTACTCAGTCTGCCTTTATATGTTCCTTGGTCTTTTCCCCTTGCACCTTTTAATTTTTCTTAATATTTAGTGTTTTGATTATTATGTAGTGCATTGACTTCCTTTTCTGGTCTACTTAATTTAGTGTTCCATACCATTCTTGGACTTTTACAGGCATCTCCTTCTTTAGGTTAGAAGACTGTTCTACTTTTATTTATTTGAAAGTATTTTCTGGGCCTTTGTGCTGGGATTCCTCTTCTTCCTGTGTTTCTATTACTCTTAGGTAGTCTTTTCATCCTGATTTCCTGGATGTTTTGTGTTAGGAATATTTTAGATTTAACATTTTCTTTAACTGAATATTTATTTCTTTTATTTTTATCTTCAGTGACTGAGACTCTCCCTTTCACCTCTTCCATTCTGTTAGTGAAATTACCCTCTGTTGTTCCTGTTTGCATTCCTAAAATTTTTCATGTACATAATTCCCTAAGTTTTTGTTTTCTTTATTGCTTATATTTCCATTTTCAGGTCTTGAATTATTTTATTCATTTCCTCCAATTGTTTGTTTGTATTTTCCTGAATTTCTTTAAGAGATTTATTCATTTCCTATTAAACAACCTCCGTTGTCTTCACATAGTTGGTTTTTAAGTCTTTTTCTTGTGCTGAAGCTATGTTGGAATATTCAGGCTCTGATGTACTAGGATAGCTGGCCTCTGGTGGAGATATATTGTCCTTGCCACTATTGATTATATTCTTATGCTGGTGTCTAGAGTTTGTGGTGAATATAGGTCTAGGGGATGTTTCCTTAGTTTGTCTTTGTACTTAGTTTGTCTTAGTTTGTCTTAGTTTCTGTTTCTTCTCTGGATTTTCAGAGTGTGTTGGTTCCCTGATGCATGTTTTATTGGCCTGCTTGCCTGGTGCGCTCATGGGAGTACTTGCTGATTTTCAAGGATGGGGAAATGAGAGGCTGGGGGTTGGGGGTAGACTGTGAGAACCACAGGAGGCATGGACATGGGTGAAGGGAAGCTTCAAATGGTGTCCTGTTGCGCAGTGCAAGGGGCAACCTTGAGGACTGGGTCTGGGAGAACAGAAGGAATGGTGAAGGGCCTCAGGCAGTTCTTCTCTTCTTGCACGCATGGCCTGTGGTTAAGTAGGGGGAGTAGGCTTGATTTGGGGCCTTAGACACAGGGATGAAGTAAGGAAGCAGAATGGTTTGTGGGATCGCCCAGGAGCTTGGAAGCAGGAAGAGAAGGCTGAAGATGGTGTTCTGTTGCAAACACAGGGGCAACTCTGAGGTTTGGGTTTAGGGGAACAGAGGTGTTGGTCTCTTCTTAATCACTGTTAATTTCTTAGCTTCATCATTTGCCCCAGGATCACGAAGGTTTCACTTCAGTGGTGTTGGTTTCTTGTTAATCAAGGTTTCCCCTTCAGCCTTAGCTGAACAAAATGATTGAATCTTAATTCAAAATAACAAATGGCCCAGATATATCNTTTAAATTTCCCTATGAAACTTCACAAGGCAGGCTNCCATTGTCTGCTCTGCTCTTAACATTCTTATCTTTTAAACTCCTACAGAACATCTCACTGAGTTCTCAGCACTCAATGAATTTTCTACTCCAAAGTTTCAAAGTTGTTCCACAATCCTCCCCAAAATCACATGGTCAGATCTATCACAACAATATCCCACTATCCTGGTATCCATGTGTCTTAAGTAGGATTACTATTGATGTGATGAAACATCATGACCAAAGGCCAGCTTGGAGAGGAAAGGTTTTATTAGGATTATACATCTATAGCACTGTTTGTCACCAAAGGAAGTCAAGACTGGAATTCAAACAGGGCAGAAACTGGGAGGCAGGACCAGATGTAGAGGCCATGTTTGGGTGCTGCTTACTGGCTTTTCCCTCATGGNTTGCTCAATCTGCTTTCTTATAGACCCTCAGATCACCAGTTCAAGTGTGACACTACCCACAGTGGGCAGGGCCCTCATACATCAATTACCAAACAAGAAAATCCCATACAAGCTTGTCTACATCCCTATCTTATGGAGGCATTTCCTTAATTGAGCCTACCTCCCTTCAGGTGACTTTAACTTGTGTCAAGTTAATGTAAAACTATTCAGCACAATATTATTTTTTTAATCTTATTTATTTATTTATTTATTTGTTTGTTTGTTTATTTATTTATTTATTTATTTGTTACATCCCAACCAAAGTTTTCCCCTACCTCCTCTCTTTCCAGTCCGTTACCCCAACTCCCCTCTCCCTCAAACCCACCACTCACCACTCCTCTTCCTCTGCTTCTCTTCAGAAAAGGGAGGTCTTCCCATGTATATCAGCTAGCCATGGTATATCAAGGTGTGGTGAGAGTAAGCACTTCTTCTTTATTAAGGCTGACCTAGGAAACTCCACAGGAAGAAAGGGTCCTAAAAATCAGGCAACAGAGTCAGGGACAGCTCCTTCTCCTACTGTTAGGAGTCCCGCAAGAAAACCAAGTTACACAACTGTAACATATATGCAGAGGGTCTTGTTCAGTCCCATGCAGGTTCCCTGGTTGTTGGTTCAGTCTCTGTGAGCCCCAACGAGTTCAGATTAGTTCATTCTGTAAGTTTCCTTGTAGTGTCCTTGACTCCTCTGTCTCCTACAATCTTTTCTCACTCTTTTTGATAGGATTCTCTGAGTTCACACTAATGTTTGGCTGTGGGTCCCTACATCTATTTTCATAAGGCACTGGGTGAGGCCTCTCTGATGTACTAGAGGCCTCAATTGTACTAGAAACCAATCTATGGGAATAGCAGAACAACAGAGTAATATTAGGAATCATTTCACTGACTTTTCTTTTTCCCAGTCATGTGTCAGGTGTGGTTCTATCCTAGCCAACTTTACCCCAGCNCATTTTGTAGGCAGGCCAAATTATAGGTCAAAGTGTTTATGGCTGGGTTTGTGTCCTATCTCTCCACTAAAAGTCTTGTCTCACTATAGGAGATGGCCTATTCAGGCTCTGATTCCCCCATTGCTAGGAGGTTTAGCTAGGGTCGTCCTCATAGATGGCTGGAAGTGTCCATGGCACTAGGTTTCTAGCTCATCTCTGAGATGCCCCAGATTCCAGTTGTCTCTTCTAGTACTGTCTCCCTCCATCCTCTCCTCTACTGGGTGATTTTGTGTGTCAAACTGAGAGAAGCTAGAGTCAGCAGAGGAAGGATACTCAATTGAGGTAATGCCTCCTTGAGATCTATTTTTAAGACTTTTTATCAATTAATGATCACTGGGAGAGGGCCCAGCCTGTGGTGGGTGGTGCCATCTCTGGGCTTCTGGTCCTGGGTTGTATAAGAAGATAGACTAATCAAGCCATGGGAAACAAGCTAGTAAGCAACTCCCCTCTATGGACTCCCCATCAGCTCCTACCTCCTGGATCCTGCCCTGTTTGAGTTCTCCTAATTTCCTTCAAAGATGAGCATCCATGCTGAAGTGTAAGCCAAATAAATCCTTTCCCCTCAACTTGCTTTTTGGTCATGGTGTTTGTCACAACAATAGAAACCCTAACTAAGACATCTTAACACCCAATCTCTCCTGTCCCCATTTCCACATCCACATCCAAGTCCCTCCCACATCCACCTGTGATATTTATTCTACATCCTCTTCACAGTGAGATTCTTGTGTTGACCCTGCCCCTTGTTGAGCCATACTCATTACCTAGNCTCTCTACATCTGTTGATTGTAGCATGATTATCCTTTACTTTATGGCTAATATTAACTTATGAACATATTCTATGTTTTTCTTTCTGGGTCTGGGTTACCTTACTCAGGGTGATCTTTTCTAGTTCCACCTATTTATCAGCAAATTTCATGATGTCATTTTCTTTAATTCCTTGCACATTTTATTTTGTATTGTTTTAGGGTCTTTGTGCATCCAGTGATCTTTTACACTTGACAAATTTTTATAGCTCTCACATTCAGTTACACAACCACAGATAGAGTCATAACCCACAGTTAAAGAAGCTTTGAATTCAATAAGATGCACAACATAGCTAATCCCCTTCACTCTCATAAGACATCAATAATTCCTTCCTTTATGGGTTACAAGTTTGTACTCCCAACTTCAATGGAATAGTGTTCCATTTGCTTCACATCCTTGCCACTATGAGTTGTCATTTGTAGTTTTTATCTTGGCCATTCTGACAGGTATAAGCAGAAACCTCAGAGTTCTTTTATTTTGCATTTCCCTTGTGGCTTAGGGTTTTGGATATTTCTTTAAGTATTCTCAGCCATTTGAGATTCTTCTGTTAAGAATTCTCTTTATTTCTATATCCACTTTTTAATTTGAATATTTGGCTTGTTGATGTCTACTTCTTTGATTTATTTATTTGTAAGAAAAAGTTTTTCTGTGTCCTGCCCAGGCTCCTGCAGCTGCTCAGACCCAAGTAAACACACAGAGGCTTATATCATTTACAAACTTATGGCCTAATGGCTCAGGCTTCCCATTATCTAGCTCTTACATCTTAAATTAACTCATTTCTATAAATCTATACTTGCCATGTGGCTCATAGCTTATTGATACCTTTACATCTTGCTTTTCCTGGTGGTAGCAGGCAGCGTCTGCTTAGCTCTGCTTTCTACTTCCTCTCTCTCTAGTTAGAATGTTCCACCTAACCTTATTTACCTCATTATTGGCCAACAGCTTTATTTATCAACCAATCAGAGCAACACACATTCACAGCATGCAGAAAGGCATCCCCATCATTTATGTATTTTGGAAATTAGCCTTCTGTTAGATGTGGAGTTGGTGAAAATGTTTTCCCATTCTGTAGGATGCTGTTTTGTCCTTTTGATGGTGTCCTTAGCCTTACAAATGCTTTTCATTTTTATAAGTTCCCATTTACTAATTGTTGATCTTATTACCTGCACTCTTAGTGTTCTGTTCAGGAAGTTGTCTCCTTTGCCAATGCATTCAAGGCTATTCCCAACTTTCTCTTCTAATCATGTTCAGTGTATCTGGTTTTATGTTGAGGTCTTTGATCCTGCTTGGGCTTGAGTTTTGTCTGCAATATTTTTATTTATTTTTGGTTTTATAGTCATTAGTGAACTATTAGTTGACTTTAAATATGTAAGTAAACATTTAGATTGTATATGGATAGATGTTGATGCTTTAACAATATATTTTTCTTTTGTCAGTTTTACAGGGAATTCAGCTTTAAATACTAAGCTGCCCCCTCAAAAAAAAATCTCTGAAAGAATTAAAACAATAGACATTTCTAAAATTTCAGATACAGAAACTGCAGCATTAAAAAACAAGAAATATGAAAGGGCAATGTGACATTACTCTCCCTAAACATCTCAACTTCTGAATTAAAAGACAAATATCAAGTGAAGACTTAAACTTATTGTTTGTGTATGTGTGTTTGTGAGCACATGTGTGCTTGTATATGTGTGTGTGTATATGTCTGTATGTGTTTGTGTGTATGTGTGTGTGCATGTGTATATTTTGGGAGAATTTGCATGCTTGAACATACTGGAGAAGAACTACAAATGTTCTATACTTCCTTTCACCTTATCCTCTTTAGATTAGTTTTCTTATTAGTCCTGGAAATGCTCATTTTTGGCTAGATTGGCCAGCAAGTATATTCATGTTATCTTCTAGTATTAACTTTCTAGTATTAACTCTCCAGCTGTATAACTCACAATGCTTGGTATTTATTCATATGTACTGAGATTTTGAACCCAGGAATGTGGGCCAGCACAATAAGCATTCTTACTATGTGATCTATCTCCTGAAAACTTCAGTTGAATATTTCTAAAATTTACAGAAAAATAAGATCAATGATCTAAGAGAAGATATGCACAAGCTGACGGATATAATCCAGGATATTGAAGAAATATCACCTACCTTGGAAAAAATTTAGCAACATGAACTTGAAAATCATTGTGTAGATAAAGAAGTGAACAACATAAAAAAAAGAAACCTCTACAGAGAAAATAGGATTTTTGAAAGTTAAATAAGGAAAAAGTTGAAAATATAAAATTCAATTAATTCTATAAAATGCTGATAAAACCATCACCTATAGACATAAAGAAATGATGTCACAGATTATAGATAATGTTGGTAAAATATAATGTTCAACAAAGACAAAGAGCTTTGGGTTATGAGAGAAACAATCCNAGGAATCATTTAGATAGAGAAAGTGATTGACAAGAAAACAAATGACTTAGAATATTCAATCAATGATATTATAATCTATTTTCTCAATCTAAATAAAGATTCACATTTTTTATCAGCAATTCTAAAACCCAGAAAATATACAAGGACATATGTTAATACAAGACAATAAATAACTGTCAATTAAGATTGCTGTATTCAGAAAATATACCTTTTAAAACTTTCATAGAAGGAAAAACAGTTCCAGATAAAAGCAAATAGATAGTTCACGAGCATCAAAGGAGTGCTGAAAATGATACTTTACCAGGGAAGAAATTGTGGTGGTTTGAAAGAAAATGGCCCTCGAAAGACCTGTAGGGAGTGGCACTATTAGGAGGTATGGCCTTGTCTGAGTAGGTGTGGCTTTTTTGGAGGTGGTATTTGACTAGGCAGTGGGCATTGAGGCCTCAGAAGCTTAAGTCAGTCTACTTCCTGCTGACTATAGATAAAGATGGAGAACTTTCAGCCCCTTCTCTAGCACCATGTCTGCCTGCATGCCACTATGATAAACATGGACTAAATCTCTGAAACTGTAACCCATCCCCAATTAAAAGTCCTCCTCTGTAAGAGTTGCCACGGTCATCATGTCTCTTTACACAAATAGAATTACTAACTAAGACAGAAATATGTTCTCAAACATAGTACACAGAAAAGGAAAACTTGCTTGAGATAACTACTTGAGCAAAGGATAAATATGACAGATGCCATAATATTAAAAGCAGTAAAACTTTAAAATCCCTAAAACAAAGAAAAAATAAAAATAAAAGAAAAACTGCATGCCAAAATGCATCAACAAAATCATAGGAATTACTAATTTTTTCTTAATAGCTACATTAAATATAACCAGTATCAAATCATCAATAAAGAAGAAACTAGCTGGTAGAATAAAGGAAATTCAATTATACTTTCAGTTGTCTCCTGGAAATACATCTTACTGATCAAGGCACCCACAGACTCAAAGTCATAAGATGAAATATCTATCTAGTGTCACTATTCTAATATCTGATAAGAACTCATTAACTAAAGATAATCCACATAGAAGTAACAACTAATTGAGAAGGTACTAGTAGGAAAAATATGTAAAGGAACCAAATACTAAGCATCCCAATTTAATAAACATATATTAGTGGATATACATGATCAGATAGATACTGATGAAGGAGGAGTGACTAGTTTTAATACCAAAGTCTCACCTAAAACCACTGAGTTGGTTATTATATATAAACTAACCTATATATATACATATATATATATCCTTACCACTGAGGTAGGCTCTACCATAAATCAAATGTGCTAACAGGCATATACCCAGTATTTTATTCAACAAATATAAAACATATTTTTCTCAGCAGATAATGAAATATTCTATGAAATAAGCAACATTGTATGCCATGAATCAAGCCTTACAGAACACAAAGGACTGAGATATTTTCTATTAACGTGTTAACTCAAAACTAGAAATCAGTAGTAAGAAAAATTATAGAAGCTACATAAATATATGGAAATTTCCTCACCAAAACAGGGAAAAGATCTAATTAATGAAATTAGACACGAATAACTCAAACTAACCCATAAAAATGAATATTATTGAGTCACTAATGAAATATCTTCAAAATAGGAAAGTCGATGTTAAGATGTATTCATTATGGAAATTAGCCAAACATTCAGAGACAATCTAAGGAAGATTCACTTCAAAAAATATTCACACAATAGAAAATGATCAAGAATGACTAAATTCATTATATAGGGGTAGTGTTTTGTTTTTTATCAAAAGCAGATAAAGATCTACCTAAAATAAGAATACAATCTTGTTGGTTTAATAATACCCATGCATAAAACCATTTTCAGAAAAATTCTTGCAAATTGAATTAAAATTTATTAATAAATTATACACCATATACCATAACAAAGATTTATCACTTCAAGGATACAAGGCTTGTTCAACATATGTGAATCAGTAAATGCTGCACAGCACAAAAAAGTAAATGACAAAAGTTTTTGATGCTTCAATAGGAATTTAATATTTCTTCATATTACAGTGATGAAGAAACTTGTCATAGCAGGAATTGTAGGGACATATCTATGCATAGTGAAGGCTGTCTGTGACAACCATATAGCCAACGCTATGTTAAAGATGGAAAACACAAAAAAAAATGTGTTATGTGTATACAATAGAAATTTTTACATGTAAAGGAAAATGAAATTTTAACCTTTATAATAATGTGGATGAAATTTATATGTGTGTACGTGGAGGTTTGTATGTATGTGTGGTTTTTTTGTGTATATGTGTAGTTCCTAAAATCGGAAAAGGAATTGTTAGTGTTTGGGTAAAAATGTAATGGAATTCATAACACATGAAAGCATAGATGTGACAGGTTCTGTTACCACATCCATCCTCTATACAGAGCCATATCTACAACATTCATCTCCAGGATCTAGCCCAGACACACCTTACTGTCCATCACTCACAGTTCCCTTCTCTGATATATCCAAACTCTCCATCCAGGTATATATCTCACCTCATCCCCCGAAAGAGAGCCCAATGATTTTCCCTGACACCNTCCATCCACACCTGTTTCCCATCCACTAGATCTATCTCTTGTTCCTTGTCCACTGCTCTACCTGAGTTTGGTTATCCCTGCCTGTACTTCAACTAACCTATAGGATTCTGTCAAGACCCTCATTACCTATTCACAATTTCATAGGCTCTTCCTATCAAATTTAGTCTTTCCATCCAGCCTGATTCACTCCCACATTCTAACCTAGGAACAGAGGAAATTTTGTGCCTAGGCCTGTTTCCTCCTGTCAGCCTGACTTCATTCCCCCAAACCATTTCCATTTTCTAGGACCATCAGCCTGCTCATATTGTGTTCTCAGCCAAACTGCTTTGTCCATATTAGAATTAGGACTAAAAAAGAAGAAGTTTATGGCCCTAATTTCAATGCAAAAATATCATCAATATGAAAGGTTGATCCAGGATCTTTTCTTCAAAACCAACAGAAATGTTTGCGAATGAAAATTAGCTAGATCAATTGCAGGGCAAAGATTTAAAAGATAAATCAGAAATTTTTAATCAAATATTTCAAGAAGTTTAAAGAAGACACAAAAATCAGTTCATTGAAATTAATAAGAATGTATTAATTAAGGAGAATAAATGTCCTATAATTCGCAAGAGAAAAAAAAAGTAAGACTATTGGAAATGGCAGATAGCCAAGGACTTGAGAATGGAAACCAATAAGGAGGTAGAAACACAGAAAAACACTGACTTTGAAGTGAAGATGAAATTGAAAAACTAATAACTCAACTAAAAAACTAAAAGAAAAGCTGTATAAATACAATGAATCAAGCAGATGATCGATTATTAGAACTAAAAGACCAAGTAGAGGCTCTAGAACCAATAAGCAAGAAATAGGAAAAATAAAATTAATAACAAAATAGGAAAGGAACACATAGGGAATATAGGATACCATGTAAAAATCAAACCTTTAAATTATAGGCATAGATGAGGCCAAAGAATCCCAAGTCAATGGTATAGACCAGATCATCAACAAGATCATAGAAGAAAAGTTTCCCAAACTAAGGAAAGACACATCATATAGATTCAAGAAGCATGAAGAATACCAAATAAACAAGACACCGAGAGAAAATCCCCACAGCATATTGTACTTTAAACACTAATAAGAAAGTGTACTAAAAGCTACAAGAGAAAAGGTACAGGTCACCTGTTGTTGGGGGCCATTTGAGGGAAACAACAGGCAGCTTATGAATTCATGGAACATGGCTGGGTAATCAGCAAGCCATGTTTGAATGAGACTTGGTGAGGCAAAGCCCCAAGGCCTATGTGTCTGAGGACCTCATGCTGTTGTTGATTGTTGCCTTTGAGGTCATAGCATCCTTCATAATCTATGGATTGTATGAAAACTCTCAAGGGCATTCTAGCCCCTCAATGGACAATGTTACTGGTACTAACAATAATAGTGATGGCCTTTTTCCCAGCATTGCTGCTGGAGCACATTAATGACTCAANCACCAATCTTAGACAGAANTTAGACATGTAGATTGTTAGTAAGGTTAGGTTAAGATGATTTTGTTAATAGATTTTAAGGAAAAAAATTGGGGAAACAATTTAACATTTATAAGGGCACACTTTTAATAGTTGAGTGAGGGACTCGTTGAGGTCAGGAGACATACACACACACACACACACACACACACACACACAAAAAAAAAAGTCTGGCTATTACTGGTTGATGTATATCTTTCTTGGTAGATGGGTTGGTGATCAAAGGTGTTGATTAATTTCTTGTGCCCATTTCTGTCCTCAGCTTCATGATATGACTTAATAATAATAATAATAATAATAATAATAATAATAATAATAATAATAAAACCTGTTGATGAGTGGGTATGTGCCCTGAGGGCTTAAAGTAGAAATGACTGTTAATCACATAAAAAAGCTTAAATTTGTGATTCTTTTCAATTCTATTATAAGATTACCTCTTGAGATAAATAATAAAAAAATCAGGGATTTTTTTGTAGGAAAAAATGCAGTCTTCCAGTAAAAGAATTCATTGAGAAAAATACTGTAATTGTTTCCATTTTGTTAATCTATAAAAAGTTGCTTGGGCATGAATGTATGTGCATTTTTGCGAATAATTTATTTTTCACCTGTAATAAATAAAATGTTTAATCACATAAGGGATAGGAAAACATTTTGATTTTTACTTTTATTCGTTGTAATCATTCACTTAAAACACAGAATGTAACCACTTTGCAATTTTATGATGCTTGAAAGATTCTACTGGGATATGTAAGCTGCGATGGAAAAAATAAAGAAGATAGAAAGAAAGGAGTTAGAAGGAGAACACCACAGCAAATAGAGAAGGAAAGACAGAAGGAAGTTATCAGGAAGTTGTAAGAAGGAAGTCATCAGAAAAGCAGAAGAAGGAAATATCAGGGTAGTAGAACAGAACAGAAAGAATAAGTAGAACAAGTACAGAAAGAATAATAAAATAAAGAAGAAGATTTAATCCCACAGAAATCTATATTTTTTTTTCTTGGTGACTCTGCATCTCCTTTCCAGTCTCTCTGACATGCAGAAGGCTGGATCCTCTGTAAAATATAAAGAAAACCCTATCAAATGATAGGAAATTTCTCAGTGGATACTCCAGAAGATTCTGGAGCAATGCATTCCAATTTATACAGGACTATGGTGGTCAACATAAAATAATACATCTAGCAAAACTAGCCATCATAATTGAGGAATTATCTTATTATAATATAAACAACCTAACAATTTTATATCTAACAACACAAATCTAAAAATACAGAGAGTGATATTCTGGGCTGAAGAGAAGAATGAGCATAGAAGAGAGAATGTGGAAAGAAAGTGGAAGCCTAATTATTAAAACAAAACGAATAAAAAATGAACAAACAAACAAAAATAAAGTATCACTGAGAAACAGACAATAGCAAAAGTCAACAACATAATGACTACATTTAACATAATTAACATATATAGTTTGCATAGTGACTTTAAAAAGCTTTTGCCTCAATTCTCCAATCAGAAGTAGAAAGGCTGATTGAATGGATCAATAAAACAAGATCCATCTATCTGTCCCTTGCAAGAAACACATTATACTGTTAAAGATAGGCACCATGCTAGAGTAAAAAGATCAATAAAAATATTCCAGTTAAATGGAACCAGGAAGAAAGGAGTACCTATGCTAATATCTTATGAAATAGACTTCAAACTAAAACTAGTCAGAAGATGTAAAGTAGGACGCTTCATTCTAATCAAGAGAATAATGAACCATGAAGATATTTCTATCATAAATATCACATACAACAAACACCAGTGCACCTAATTTCAGAAAAAATGAAGCATTGGTTTAACAGCATAAAATAACACCAATACATCAATAGTAGCTGATTTCAATACCAAATTTCTCCAACACACAGATCCTATTGAGAAAAAAATAAAATAAACAGATAATTATCAGAAATAGCTAACATTATACTTTAAATGAATATACATTCTCCTCAGTGATACATAGCAGTGTTTCTAAAATAGACTACATACTGGAAAAAGAAACAAACAAATAAAGAATACAAATAAAGAAACAAATAAAGAATTCTTTGTCCATTCAAAAGGATTGGAATCTCTGCTGTTTTCTTAAATGACTGTTAAAGAGTCTTTATGAGGTTTGTTATCTCTGTAAGTTAAATAACTAAAATGCAGGAAAAACCTTGAGTTTAACAGTTAGCACTGGAAATACCTCAAATATAAGAAACAAGAGAAGACAGAATCAGAAGTTGAAGAAAGTCTTTTTAAGGGGATTAGAAGACACACACATGCAGCAAACATACAGAGAAAAAGGACTTCTTCACAGTAGAAAAGGAACTCAAAGCCAAAAACATGCAGTCTTTTTGTTGGGGCTGCTTTTTTTTTTATTTCCTAATTTAGGGTTGTCAGTCTGAAGAAAGATAGTAGGTTGGTTGAACCACAATTGTCCTATAGTGTGCACTGATCTGGGCTTAACCTTGCTGAGCTAGTTCAGGGAACATAGAGGCTGGAGAAGAAGGCCAAACAGATTTATTTTAAGCTGCCAGGCTTTTGTGTCAGGTTAAGAGGGTGAGGAAGAAGCTATCATCATTGAAGTTCACCTAGTCACAGCTACTCTTCCTATCTGTCTGCCTACCATGGAATCTAACCCCTAGTCTCTCATGAACACAATGTAGCAAAACTAAAAATTGACAGGAAATAAATATGAAAGACCCCAACTTTCCTAAGGCCTGAAACCCCCATACTCTTTAGGCCTGACACTCCCTCCCTTAGGATCGAGAAGCTAAAGCCAGAGCAGAATTGCTAAATTACTGTTTAATGGAGGTCAAGATTTCTGTTAANATACGCTGTCCAGCCGCTGCTCCACCACAACCGGAGGTTTCTGGCAAAGAGATAATTGCTCAATTGTAGCTAGGACAATTACAGGAGTTCCAGGGAAAGTCACTGTGACCTTGTATAAACCCCCCCCAAAGTTCTCCGGCAGAACCTCGATTGCTTGACCACAGGATGTCACAGGATGTCACAAGACATTCAGGTGATAACGATTATTTGGCTCTGGAATGTCCCAACCCTGGTCTCCATGACAATGAGCACCCACCCTATAATTAAGCCAAACTCTGTGGAAAGTCCCTAGACAGGAACCAATCAAAGATAGATCTGTATGAAAACTGTAATTCTGTGATTTTTGCCTTTAAAAACTGTGTGTGATTTCAGTTCGGAGCTTCTCTTGCTCGGGAGAGTCAAGAAGGCCCGATTGTACAACCGTTTGTCTTTTTGCCCTGAAATAAAGCCTCTTGCAGTTTGCATCAACTGGACTGGAGTCTGGGATTTTGGGGCCCCTCTTCCCGAGAAGGTAGTACCCTGTTTTGGGGGTCTATCAAATATATATCAAATATGCAAACATATGGAGATCGACAACTCACTACTGAATAATTAATGGGTCACAAAACACTATGAATAAGGAAATTTTTAAAAATCTGTACTAAATGAAAACACAACACAACAAAACCTCTGGGACACATTGAAGTCCATCCTATGGGAAATTTATAGTTCTAAGTATCTACAATAAAAAATCAGAAAGAGCATATGTAAATGAAGAAATGAAGCAACAAAATAAAAAATAGAAAAACAAGAACAAACCCAATCTAAATTCAGGCAATGATAAATAATAAAAACCAGAGATGAAGTCAATGAAATAGAAACAAAGAAAACATTACAAAGAATCATCAGAACTAGGAGCTGGTTCTTTGAGAAGACAAATACAATTAACAGACCCTTGCCTCAAGTAAGTTAAAGAGAAGACCAGAACGAACAGAATCAGAAATGAACAGGGCAATATTATAACAGATACCAAAGAAATTTAGACTCTTACAAGGGAATACTTTAAAGACCTATAGTGCATTAAGCTGGAAAATTTAAAAGAAATGGATGATTTCTAGATGAAGCCAAACAACCAAAATTAAACCAAGGAGTAAACAACCTTAACACACACACACAATAACAAATGAGGAGATTGGAATAGGAATAAAAAAGCCTTCCAGCTAGAGAAAACAAAAACAAATAAACAAACAACAAAAACTCAGAGCTTGATGGATTCACAACAGTATTCTATCAGACTTTCAAAGATGTACAGCTGAATCTTCTTAAATTATTCAAAAAATAGAAAGCAAAGAAGCACTCCAAAAGTTCTTCTATAAAGCAAGCATAACAGTAATACAGTAAATAAAAATTAAATCAGATTAAAACACAATAAAAGAAGAAAACTGCAGGCCCATATCACTGATGAATATAGAATAAAAAATATTCAGTAAAATACTTACAAACAGAATACAGACATAAATCAAAAATACTATCCATCATATGTAACCCATTACTGCCACTCAAAGTTTCTTTTGGTGGCTAATAATATCTAGTTGGGACATTGTCCGCCCCAATATTTAAGGATTCCATTTAGATTTCTAAACCATTCTTAAGACCAGGCTCCATGTGCAGCAGTAGATGACAAACATGAAACAAACACAGTGGTGATTCTGTAGAATTTTTTGTTGGTCATTATTTTTGTCATGTTGGTTCTTTGCTTGTCCATTATAGTTTCCAATTTTGTGTTTTTATGGGCTTTGTTTTAGTGTATGTATGTGTGTGTTTTGTGTGCTTTTGTGGTAGTTGCTTCAATTTTTTTTCTTTTCATTTGTCTGTTGGTCTTCTAAAGAGAGAGAAAGAAAGCATGGAGTTGGATGCGTGGAGAGGTGGATAGAATCTAGCAGGAGATGGGGAAGGAGAAGTGGATCAGTATATACTGTATCAATTTTGTGCAATTCTTGTTTTTAAGAAATGACAGTGGTACAGAAACTAGAGGAGAGATTGTTCATGTCTGTGAAATGGGAGGTTCAGGTGTAGGATAATCAAATACTATGCTCACCTTAGTGTATCTGACTCTCTGGCTCTCCACCTATTATATTGAGACTAGCTATCTCACTGAACTTTGAGATTCTCCTTCGAGCTAAACTGGCTAGATGGCACTCCCAGGATCTGCTACTCCTGCCATCCCAAACCTGGTATGAGCATGTGTGACTGAATTTCATTTTTTAAGCAAGTGTTGAGGATCGAAGCTCAGGTTTTCATGCTTGCACAGCAAGCACCTTACATGTGTGTCTTTTCCCCAGGCTGTTTTCTGATTTTTTAAAAAATATTTAAATGATCATTTGAACTAGGACTTATAATGAGAAGCAAATATGGTTTTTAAATTTAACTCGTGACTGCACTGCATTTATCATCTCTCCCAACACCATTTAGTTCCCCATTTGTGCTCTATAAAGTTACTCAAATCCTTCCAATCTATCTTTCATATGACCACATGAAGTAGAATGTGATCAGACTACTGCTTTGCTACTTCACAACTTTATTAATAGCTAAAGTAAAATGATTGAAGTTCTCACAATGGAAACAAGTTTATGTCCCTCCTGTCTGATCTCTATCTCTTATTCTCTGGATCCATTGGTCTGTCATCCTTGATCACTTAAATATTGAGTTGCTCAGAGTTGTTCTAGAGATTTCACCAAATAGTACAGGCTATTGTGATTATGCTTGATTATTCCCCAGAGGTGAAANGTAAGGGTCTATTGCTGAAGATACCATGCATGTCAGACACAGGGCCCAGAGGACCCTGAGCTGGAACTGACCTAAGTGCCTCCTCACTTAAGACTAGCTTTCATAGTAACAGAGGCAGGAAAGCGCCCAAAGGATTCAAGCAACCAACAGTCTTACCAAGCTATGACACCTATGAACTACAGCAATGATAAGCATCACACAGTAATCCTAAGGGTGCAGGAATGGCACACATAACTTGGCAATAATCAAGCGTTCTCTAACTGTATTTAAGACTTGATCTAAAGAGAGAATTACTAAAAAACTAGCCAAATACTCAGGGCTGGTGAAGTCATTAACTTGGCTGAGAACCTACAACCACCAGTTTGCTAAACCAGCACAGTCTCTAACTACATCCTATACATGTGTCCTTATACTGACAAATAAGTTTAGTCCTTACGTCTCATCAAGGAATCTACTCCATGCAACAGACAGAGAACATAATAGAAAAAAACATAACTAACCAAAATGCAGAGTTATGCAGCTCGGTCTGTAAAAAAACTTTTGAACATGGAAAATGTGGATGAGGAGTGGGAAGATTATAAGAGCCAAAGGATCAAAGAGTTTGCTGTGAGAATGTGTCTCCTAGTAATATCAGAAGCTATATCCATAAAGTTTTACCAACAAGATTTTGCATGAGCGTGAGCTGAACAAAATCAATAACAATAAACATGCCAATGTAGAGGGGAGAAAATCCTCCAGGTCTCAACCCTACACAAAGAGATAGAGAAAATTAAGAAATAATTAGTGTGGAAAAAATAAGCTTCTCCAGTAAAGACCAAATAAATTGATGATAGAATGGTCAAAATCGTCATGCTGAAAAGACACATCTGAGCAGTCTTATACATCTGAATATATACATGCCTATACATATATGTATGTAACAAGCAAAAAACGTGCCATGAATTTGCAAGAGAGAAAGGAGTGGTATATGATAGGGGAGGCTTGAAGAGAGGAAAGAAAAGGTGAAATTATATCACTATATACGATCTCAAAAGCAAAAGAAAAAAATGGTTTTTTAAAAAATAAAAAATTAAAGAGAATGCAGAAAAGAACTATTTGGAAGAATTAAGAGAGAGAAAGTCAGGGTACTGTTGGGGAAGGTGATGAATTAGAACAAAGTTTACTGATACATGTATAAGGTAATATACTAAAATTCATTAGTTGCATGTTGATTTAGAAATTAATTAAAAGAAAAAATCATATAAATTTAATTCATATTACATATCTATGTCATAACCTGCTTAATTGTAAAGAATATATGGCAGTGAAGGATTTCATTATTGAAACAGCGGTGTTACAATTTACATGAAATACTGTTTAAGAACAGCTTTAATTTTCAGAGGTCATTTCATTACTGTTAAATAATTTAAACAAATGCTATAGAAATATATACTGTATTTGGAATTATAAAATTATCTTTAATAGAATTGTATACTCATTAATCCATTATGATTCTATAAATATAGTAGTAATGATAAAATGTTTAATTCTTTTTTAAAAATTATGCTTACTCTTTGCATGTGATTATTTTATGTATTCTGACTAATTTGATAGTATTGTATATTTAGAAAGAATATATTAATTTAGTCTTCTGAGTGTTTCCAGTTGTTCTTCTTTTATACTATTACCTTTATTTTTAAAAGTATTTTTGAAGTAAATTTTTAAGTTTTGATATACATATTTATGATGAGGTGATTGTTACAGTCAAATAAATTCTCGTTTCAATAATCTTACATGATTAACTTTTTTTCTTTCTAGGACATGATTACTGAAAGTGTCCTTTTATAATCAGTTCAAATACACAATACTCTAGCATCTATTTACCCTACATAAGCCTGGCCATCATACTGTACTTTAGACTCTAGCATCTATTTACCCTACATAACTTAAACTTGGTGTCTTTCACTAATGCTTTATTGACAATACCTCTCTTTTTAAAGCTGATAATAGTAAGGAAAATTTCAGCAAAGAAAGCATCTACTAAGAATTATCCTTAAAAGGGAAGATGTCACTCAAAGCAGGAAAACACTGGGTATTAGAAATCAAAAGGATAGGTTGCAGGCTAAAAAAGCTAAAGAATGAGAAAGTTTTCATAGAATATGTCTTTCAGAAGGAAAGAAAATGAAGGAAAAGAAGGGATGCTTCATAGGAAACCAGAAAAATAACTGTTAGAGCTCTGATAAGGAAAGATGGCATCCATCCAAGTTGATAGGTTTCTCGGTGCAGCAATTAGAGTCAGGACAGGTGAGGAAAGGCCAGGTTTAATTCACGAACCATCCCGGACCCCACAGACAGGAGATCGGGGCGAGAGACCAGAGGGAAGAGAGAGTCTAGTCTCGGGGATGCCGCTTAAATAGGCCTAGGGGAGGAGCCGTGTTTTGGCAGGCTCTGAAGGGCGTGTTCAGCCAGGAGTCCGAGCTGCTCCAGGTGTGGGTGGTGCTGGGGGTGGAGCCTGAGCCACACAGGAAGCTGCATCTGGAAGACCTCCGGGTAGAAAGCAGCTCTGCCAGTCGCCTGGCGGCTGGGAATTGTCCGCCAAGAACGGGAGCTCCTACCACACACAAGTACTCAAAGAAGAAAAGAAGCATCCACTAAGAAACGAAATTAATTTCTTTATAATTGGAGTGTATCACACTCAAAATAAACTCAAATGAGCAATTTGTTCCAGAGTATTTTCCAAAACAAGACCCAATTCTGTTGTTAATGAAGGGTCCTTCTGTACAAAATAGTCAATACATACACAATGGCTCCAACAAACATAAAAGTCAAAATACTTCAACATGTTCTGTTTCACAATACAGAAAAGGACAATGTCACACATTTAAGCATTAATTATAACCAAATGCCAAGATGCTTTTATAAAAATTTCATTCATCAATTACACAGAAACTCAGAACATAGGCAAAAAGGAAGTTAAGCAACAGAAACTATTTCATTCAGAAAATAATGAAAGCAAACCTATAAAAGCAATGATAGCTGGGTCATAAGATTATAAGCCATATAAAATAATTATTAAAATGTATAAGAAAATAGAGGAGAAACATAGGTCACCCTGTAGTTGTCATGCATACTTCATTTTGCTGACTTTTCCTTCGGTGCCAGTTTCTCATTTTACTACCTCCTTGTAACTTTCTGTCCCCAGCTTTCCCTCTCTCTACTCAGTAGCAGAACATACAGAAACCATGAACTGAGCATGAAATTCATTTTCTGCTGGCCAGCTTTAGAGCACTCAAGAGTGCTATGAAAAATGCTATGACCTTACTCAGTGCTGGACTCTGCATACTATATAATATCCTGCAAGGCAAAATATGACCACAGGTGCAATACTGTCAACACTGCTTACAGGGGTTATGAACCACTCTGTCTATTTGATTTTAAGCCTTCTTTTTAGGAGGGAATTCATGCCTGATAGGTACTCTAAACATAGTCAAAACTCATAGATAAGAAAGCCAGAGGGCCCTAGGGAAAACTTACCGATGTTGTTTGCTAAATGGTCACATTGTCAAAAAGTTTTCTAAATGCTTATGTTTATATCTATAGATTTTTGTTGTTTCCAATCGTGGTGAGAGACACCAAGATGGTATAGGTTAATGCAAAGATTCATAATTGTTCAAAATTATGAGAATTAATGGCTGAATATTCAGCTGTAGATAGAACATCTATATCACCCTCCTGTCCCAAGATCAGAGAACACTTCAGAGAGGGACATGGAAAGAATTTTGCAAAGTCTAGAGGATGGGGACNAGTGTTATGAGTGGCTAATTTCTGGATATGACATAATTGTTACACACATGAATTTATAGCATCTGTGATTCATCACATAAAACATCTCCAAGCTCAGAGAGTTAAGAATTCCATCAGGGAGCAGCAAGGCCCTTGTGATATCCTACCACTAACCGAGAAATTGATGGCTATTGATGGATGAGTCACTTGCTTTTGGTAGCAGACAACAATTGGTAGGGTATCCATGCCTTGTTGGATCACCCCATACGCATGTGCATACGGGCAGAACTAACTAGATTTAGTGGGTTATAGAAAAGGACATGAAGTGAAAGAGAGATGGAAGGCATGTTTATGGGTAGAGAGAACTGGATGGACAGAGTGTGATATGGAAATGAAGAAGATGCATTGTACATATATATGAAAATTAAATAAAGAACATAATGCTTTTTGAAAACCTGAAGATAAACAAACAAACAAACAAACAAAAAACAGGGCAGGGCAGTGGTGGCGCAGGCCTTTAATCCCAGCACTTGGGAGGCAGAGGCAGGCAGATCTTGTGAGTTCTAGGCCAGCCTGGGCTACCAAGTGAGTTCCAGGAAAGGTGCCAAAGCTACACAGAGAAACCCTGTCTCAAAAAAATCCAAAAAACAAAAAACAAAAACAAAAAACAGAAGAAAAGAGGTGGAGAGAAATCAGCTTGATTTTGGAAAAGTTCAGGTGTTTTAGTAATTCATATCTGTGTAAGAGGAAAATAATAAATAATAATTAAAACTATATTTTAAGAAGTATTTCCTGAAATATGCATAATCCAGAACCTAAATTTTAAGGAATACTTTGTTCCTCAGAAAATTATCCAAGAAATATTTTGCTGAAAATTCTTAGCCTTTAGAAAATTACTCTGAACCTCTATGGAAGAAAAACAATAAAAGACTATTATTTGAACAGAGGACAGTAAGGAACTTTGTCTGTTGCCAGATTATGTTACAAAAGCAAAAACAAAATAACAGCAGAATCACATTCTGAAAGAGCACAAAGAAAAACATGAAACACCAATTTTAATAACTCTTTAAGAGATTTCTCAAGATCCATTTTTTTATTATTTTAAAGAATTTTTTAGAGGATATTACCTTAGTTGTCTTTCCAGGATTAGCTGGGCCTAAGAATTCATCCAAATATGAAGTCCTTTGTTAACCTTGAACTTCAGTCTTGCCCATGCACTTATTTCTAAGTGCCTTTACCTGTAATTTAGTTCTCTATCACAATTGTACTATAACCAGAAAACAATTTACCCTAAGATGCTAGAAATGTATCTTCTATTAAAAAATAACCTTTCTTCAGTACTAAAGAAATATATTAGAAAAATAAGGAATATCTACTTCATATCATCCAACACTTAAAATATAACACATAAAATTATTTCAAATGTCCTAAAAATACAGAGCAAATTATCCTATTTTAGTTTTATCTTGAGAGGTAATTATATTGCTATGAAGAGGACATGAAGACAAGCTTAACCTCCATATTTATATTTATAAAATACAGTTGACAAAAATATTTATAAACTAAGTTTTATTTTGTTAGAGGCCAACAGAATTTTATTATTTCTGAACTTACAGTGGATGTTTTCTAGAATTACTATTCAAATAACTATAATTCCACTACAAATTTAAGATAATATGTAGTAAATCTAAGCAAAAATCATGCTATTTCCTTATAAAGCCTTGAACATCCTTCACAATCTCTAAAACACTGAGGTTTCTTTCTCATTAGTTACAATTTTCTTAAAGTGGATTAAATTAAGAGCTAGTAGATTTGAGATATTCTAAATCACTCTATGTTTTTCTAGTTGTTTGATTTCCCATCTTTTTGTGGAAGTGATGATGACAGAATTATTTATAAAAAGATTAAACTATGAAGGATATTTCTGAGCTATCACATTCATGTCTTATTTCCTGATATCAGTAGCTATGTATGCACTGTAGTGTTATCAAGCAACTTCTAAAGTTATTTGTATTCTTGTTGGAAATCAATTGCTAGAAACACCTGATTTTCATTTTCTAATTACTAATCTGTATCACTAAGTTCAGTGGGAGTAGATGTTCACCTCCTAGGACTGGATCCAAATGATTACTGGATTACAAATGATAATTTTCAGCATCATTATGTCATTGAAAATGTCAAGGCCAATTCTTTACTCCAATAACTGTTTCACTATGTTCCAGATATGTGAAATTATTTGATATTATATTCCAAATAAGTATCTATTATAAAACCTAAAAGAAGGCACTAAGAAAATACAAGGCGACCCTAGACAAGAGGAGCACACCACAGCATGAACCAATTTTTCTTGGGTTTTCATTTAGCTCCCTAATCTATACATAGTACTTTATCTATTGTGTGGAATTACAATTCTTTGAAGAATTAAAGGAATTCATCATGCCACTCCAAATTTAAACTTAAAAAAATCATAAAATTACTCACTTGGCATTATATTTTTTAAAAAAACAGAAAATAATTTACCACAAATAATTGTACCAATAATCCTCAAGTCTGTCTTCTTATAGGATTTGGCAAAACTCCAGTTTTGTAGTTTGTAGACGAAAGTTTGTCCGGTTTCCCNGCCTGGCTCCCACGGCCCGCTTAGAACCAAATGAACACACAGAGGCTTATATCATTTTTAAACTATGGCCCTGGCAGGCTTCT
>LZPO01087712.1:0-14596 GCA_001675575.1 Neotoma lepida | reverse complement strand
GGCAGACCCCATTCTGCCATCTAGAAAGCAGCATGTAATGGCACACAGGTAAAGCCATGTGGAACATGTGGCAACATAGATTCATAAAATGGGTTAATTTAAGATGTAAGAGCTAGCTAGTGAGAAGCCTGCCAGGGCCATAGTTTAAAAATGATGTAAGCCTCTGTGTGCTTATTTGGGTCTAANCGGCCGTGGGAGCCGGGCAGAACAGAGATCGAGAGCAGGGAATTTGTCTACATCTTATCAACTATATTATTGTTATTTTTTATATATTTACATTATAATAATTTTATGATGATTTGACTTAAAAATTGTCACCCATANTACAATGTAATTAATTTGAACAAGTTTGCTTAATGAAGTTATAATACAGATTAAAAGAAATGATTTCAATACTATTTTATCCATTACTTCATATTTTTCAGAGCTTCATGCACTTATCAGATTTGAGTTAAATTAAAGGTTGGTTTAGTATTAACATTAATATGCTTGTGACATTTCACATTCTGATATTATCTTGAGCTTATTACTATTTTGTTTTTTTCATAGTGTTGCATTATTTTTGTTGTTTGGTTTTGTTTTTATATTCCATGTGTTTTGATTTGGTTACACTTTTATCAACTTTCTTTGATATATACTCAAATCTAAAATAAAAATTTTCCATTGTATTCTAATTACCTTGTTATTGCAAATTTTCTTAGTTAGAAAGTTTAGCTCAAAGATATTGATTCGTGTGATTATTTGCTCCTTTTCTTTTATATATATATATATAATATATATTATAATTGTTTTATAATAACTATTGTGTATGGCTTCTGAATTTTATTGTGTTTTCTATCAACTATTTTGAACATTTACTCATAGACTTTTATGTTTTTTTATAGACACTGAAATCTATTTAAATATTTTATGATATTTATTATAGGAGTAGCAGTAGAAAAATAAAATTTATTTATAATTTTTTAATTTACATATCTTTATTGTTCTTTCTGTAATTTTATGTATTGTCCTATTTAAAAAAAATATTCTTTTTTGATACAAACACCTGACTACTGTTTCAGCTCCCTCTACTCCTGCCATCTGAATAAAATCCTGAAGTTTAAAAGTCTAATTATCCTTAGTGCATGGCTCTTCTTTTCACTATTTTAGTCTTTCTCATTACTTCTGTCTATATAAAATAAAAATGTATTCCTCTTTTGTAAATTCTCCACCAACTGTGTTGTGTTACTCTTTGACCAGAAAAGCATTATGAAACGCCTTCAATTCAACAGTATTCAATACCTTATGCTAAATATGGTGTTGCAGGATATTTGATCACACTGTGAACCCCAAGATTGTGATATTTACTGGAAAAACATATTTCTAGTTGTGGTGTGGCTCAGCTGTAGAATACACCTTTAATCCACGATCTTTCTGCTTAAATATTGTAAACAAGATTAATCATTGTAAACAAGAGTCAATCATTGGTCAAGAGTCAGCCAAGCAAGCAAAAAGTTGACAGGAAGTCAGCATAGAATTATTAAGAAAAAAATAGAGAATAATGAGGAGTCAGGAGGAAAGAGAGAGANATACACAGGAAGCAGAAGGGAGGGCCATTCAGTTGCAGGAGTCTTGTTTGAGATGGCCTATGAGAAAGATCCCTTTCTGGGGCATTGGCTGAGGAGGAAGGTCAGCTGGGTATTTACTCTGTCTGAGTTAGCAGGCTTTTACCCAAGCATCTGGCTCCCACATCTATAGGTAAAATTGGATGATTAAGATTTTGTTCAAAAACAATAAACTGGCTTCTGATTTTGTTACTTTTATCAGAATAGGACTTCTTTGAGCATTATTTCCTTTTCTATCGGCTGTAAACAGGGCTGCAAAGCATACTTCAAATTCCTCTTTGTAGAAGTTTTGTTTGTGCATAAATAGAAGTTCACTAAATTCTATTTCCTACATCTTTTAGAAAGTAGAATGACAATATTTGTAGAGGTTTTTCCACCTAGGGGAAAAAGAAATATCCATCATTGTTCTCTGTTTCAAGATGGCCAGGCAGGTCTTAAAATTTTAATANGACTGAAAAATAAATTGTAAAATTGAAATGTAGACTGAAATTTTAAGTGTGGGTGATAATATTTTTCAACTCTTGTAAATCTTTAAATGCAAGTGATTTTTGATTATGTTTAAAACGTTTTGTTTAAGAGATATGACTTTGCTATTACACTCATTATGTATATTAACTTGCGGTAGGTGAGCAATATTTCTAGCTGCTCTCAATAGGAAATGGACCAGTCCTTCTTCATCCCTGCTGCTAAACATTACATAAACGAATTCAGAGAAACTTAGAATGTCTGCTGTTTAGCCCTAATATGCAGGGTAAAATGCCTTTGAGTGCAATGACTAATTTATTCTACATAATTGTTCTGGCCTCACAGATTACTCCCAGTAAGCAGTATTCCATCAGGTCTGCTGAACATAATGTGTAACCTTTGTCTTTGTTGCTCAATTACTGACCAAAAAATTCATGGATTCTCTATCTTATGTTTGTTAAGCATATAAATAAAAGTTAAATGTGCATTGTGTGTGTGAACATCAATATATAGTCTGTGTATGTATAATTTCTGTTAAACATAGAGATTTGTGTTTATATTGAAATGTATATGTACATTTTGATAAAGCCTTTGTGATCTCTGCAATGATTAATTCATAATTTTTCTAATTCGTAGATCCTGGTCTTCATTTGGAGAGTATTGATAGAGATTTGTTTACTATGGAAATCAGTTAACTATATTTTTTTTTCATTTTTAACTGCTAAATATTTTTTATTTTATTTATTAATTATTTATTTTATTTTATTTTATTTATTAATTCATCTTTTCCAGATGAATGTCTTTCCTCTCTCTCTCTCTCTCTCTCTCTCTCTCTCTCTCTCTCTCTCTCTCTCTCTCTTTCCCTCTCTCTTTCTTTCTTTCTTTTTCTTTCTTGCTTGCTTTTTTGATGTCATTATTTGACTCCTAGATAGATTTAAGGTTCCTGGAAGCCTGGTCTTCCTTCATATATTTCCTATCTTTGCTGGAAAACCAACACACCACAGTCAGAAGAAGCCTTCTGGGGAAAAAGTTTGTTTTCTTTTAAAATTGAAGGACATATTCTCAATATTTGTAAAACATTATAGTATATTTTATTCATCTGAATATAATTTACATTTTGATAATAATGATGCATCTATTAATAATGATAATTTAATGTATGCATCTAGGAATTGTTTACTAGATTCAATATATGTTCAAAACATGTTTTAGGAACTTGATTATATAACAGACATTGTAGTATAAGAAAAGAATTCTATCTTAGTAGGCATTACTTCTCTTCATATTTGGTTTTCCAATAATACATAGTATTATAATTAACCTACAGATTTCCAATATAATGAATTGATCAATACAGAATGATAACTTTGCTGCAAACCATTCATCAAGACAACTAAAATATTTAGTACATGTGCTCCATTCAGCATTGTCTTCAGCAGCTCTTCCATTGCTGAGAAAGGACACCATGACCAAGATTCTTTTGAGCAAANGTATTCAATTGTGGACTTGCTTACAGAATTAGAGTGTTAGTCCATGGCCATCATGGCATGAAGCAGACAATGCATGGCACTGAAGCAGTAAATGAGAGTTTTACATCCTGGTATCTAGACAGCAAGCAGAGAAAGACTGAGCCTTGATTGGGCTTTTAAAACAAAGCCTATCCCCACTAACATGCTTCCTCCAACATGGACAATCATACTCTGAAAACATCAGACCTCCTTATCCTGAGAGAGTTCATCAACTGGAAACTAAACCAGCCTGAAAATATCTGAAAATAATGAGCCTATTTGGGCTATCTTCATTCAAATGAACACAAGCATAGTTTGCATATTGAATTGTTTATTCTTGTATATGTAGTTTATAGTCCTATCTGCATGAGTGACAAATAAAATATACTAATAAATACTTAAAAACAAAAATTTCTACATGTGAAGCAAACACTGAAATTTAAGTGTACATGAATAAGCAATTAAAGTATTGATACATTTTAAACTTGAATTTAACATTCCTGGTATATGTGCTGAAACAAATAAGAATAAATTATAGAAAATATTCTATTGCTAAGCTTATATTCTTAGGCCATTAGTTTTAAGTTATCAAACAATCTGAAAAATTCAAGAACCATTGAATTGAAATACATATTTAATAGCTAAATTGGATGTAAGGAAATCAAACATTCCTATAAAAATGAAAAATTCAAATTTCTGTTCTAGTTAAATTATTCCAAAAGTAATAGATATAAATTTGAGATTTCTCCTGATGAATTTGTTAATACTTGAAAAAAGCCAATTAATTTGAGAAAATGGAAATGTGCATTCTTTTATAGGACAAGCATATAATTATTTCACAATAGGTAAATCACTATAGACAATTAATGGAAGTATCATTTCATTTTATTAATTTTTTTAAATTCTATTTATAATTGCAATACAACTAAAGTCACATTCCCCATCCTTTCTTCCCTCCCAGATGTTCTCTCTCCAACTGCTCATTTGTCCTCATATCCTCAAATTGATAAGCCTTTTCTTTGATTATTATTTGTGTGTGTGTGTGTGTGTGTGTGTGTGTGTGTGTGTGTGTGCATGTACATGTGTATTGGTTTGCACCTTTTGAATCTGTTCTGTTTGGGGTTGCATATTATTTCAGGGCTTAACACGCAGCATTGGACAGCCAATAAGTCATTGTACCCCTGGGAAAGACTCATTCTCTTCTCCCTTCAGTCATTAGTTGGCTATAGTATTTATCAAGGAGTTGGACCCTGTGGAGTTTTCTCTCTTCCATGTTAACATGTCAATTAACATCTCTATGTTAACTAGGATAGCAAACTCACATAGATCCACCAGCATCTACCTCCAAGTTCAGGGATTTCAGGCATGTGTCACCACATCGTGCTCCATTTTTAAAATTTTAGTTCTCAATTAAGAATAGAATTTATTAATAATTATTTTTTAAATATCAAATTAATAAAATATATCAGTTTTAATTTATTTTATCTCCTAAGAAAGAGTTATGGTTCACTGGGAAAAGAGTATAACAAAGACAAATGTTAACCCCCACACTTGGAAATATGAGGATATTAATTAATTAAAAAATATCAGAAATAGATACACAAGACCTTATTCAATATGAATATACTTGCGGGGGAAAGGAGGATGTTTAGTTTTATTCTGAGTCAAAGAATATGTTTATCAAATATTCCAGAGGCACTTGACCTGAGGAAACTCTAAGAAAAGAAGAAGAAAAATATGTCAGGTCAAAGCCATTGTCAATGCCAGATAATTCTCACCCAAAATAAACCACAAGAACGCCACTAATTAAGCAACTGTTAATTGAGTCTTCATATATACCAATTTCTTCAGCAAGGCTCCCACTAACTGTGAAATACAGAATGAAAACCTAATGTCTGACAGTCTTCAAGCTGTTATTAGAAGTGCCAGACATGTAGTCTGTGTTTAAAGACCCAGTAACACTTGAAATGATTTCATATGTAAGTTTCTGTTATCTGGACTTTATTCAGTCTGCTCTTAACTTCTTTTATCAGAATACAACTAAATAAGTGGCACTATATAAAAAGATGATTCTTTATGCTCAAATAAATTGGTCGGTTGCTTGATACACAGAAGTACTACCTTTCATAAATTGACATCTTGATGTTATAGTTTCCAGATATACAATTAATGATTTTTATATTAATTTAAATACAATTATTGTTAACAATCGTACAATAGTTTTGCTTCATAATCTAAATTAATTTGTTATTATGTTGTCCACAAGATTGAAGTTTATGAGCAATAATTTCAATTATCTCTATAATTTACGTGGACAGTAAAACTGATACAGTGATCAAATCCCAAACTTCAACATTAGATTACAATTATCTTGAAGAACTATTTTTTATTACACTTTTTATACCTTTGTGTGACTTATAAAATTTCTTATTTACTGTGATGGTTAATTGCATGTGTTGTTTATTCTAGGCCACCAGATCCACTCATAGCTACTAAAACAAATCTTCCACATGTATCTCAGAGAGTATTTTAGACAAGTTTAGTGTTTTAATCTGTATATTCGATCATATTAGTGATGGGTCCTCTGAGGATACCTGTCTTCCAATTAACTGTAGATCTCAATACTCAGAAATTAGAAAGAAGGTATACAGTTTATTCTGTAGAATTGTTTGAGCTGGAGAATTTCCTTTCTGCCTAAGCATTCTTGGGTATACACCAGTGATTCTCAATATATATATGGTGACCCCTGTGGAGATAACTTGTTAGATATCCTGCACATTGGACATCTAAATTATGATCAATAAAAGTGGCAAAATTGCAATTATGAAGTATCAACAAAATAATTTATGTTTGGGAGTCACCACAGCATGAGGAACTGAATTAATTAAAAGGTTGCAGCTTTAGGAAAGTTATGAAACACTGGTCTAGATAGAAATCCATACCATTAAGTCGACAGTTCTGGAACCTTTAAATTATACCTCTGAATTTCTGAACTTTACAAATAACATAAAGTCATATGATCTAATGCCAACAAATCCTTTTATATCATTTTTTTCCTGTTTCTTTTGTTAACACTGACTTCTACATTCATTCACGTAATCACATACAATATTTCATTAATTTAAAATTTTTTGAAGAGTCAAGACCATCCAATAGAGGAAGGCACAGTGTTAAACAAAATTATAGTAAGAAAAATGATGTTCATACATAAAAGTTAATAGATGAAGTTTTACTTCATCTAACAGGTGGTTGCATCAGATTTGTGGTGAGGAATGAATGAGATTAATGATGGTGCATAGCTCATGATGTCTTTTTATTCAGACTCTGATCCTAGCACATGAAATGATTATGGTTACATTTAAGGTGGATATACAATCTCAGTGAGTGAAACCTAGAAAATCTTTTACTGACGTGAACAAAGATATGTCTTCTATGTGATTTTGAACCTCTCAAATCAACAATCACCAACACAGGATATTTAAAGAAATTCTATTCAGTACTACAACAGCATGTTAGCTATGGAAAAAAATAAATACTGATAATTGCTGATGAAGATGTAGATCATCTAAGGTTACTGTGTATTATGTTTGTGCAATATGATAGTAAAGCTACTGTCAAAATAGCATTGTGGCTTCTCTATAAGAATGCAAAGTAGAGTTTGCACATATGTTTGGTCATGTTATTCAAAGCTTTCCAAAACCGAATGTAAGGTAAGTTCCAAATCAGGGATAAATAAGTAAAAATGAATTCAAAGCAAGAAGTATATTTCTGCCTTAATAAAGAAAGACATCAAGACATATTATGCCGAATGAATCTAGCATGTCACAACACACCAACAGTCATATAATTCCAATAATATGAGTACTTAGAACTTTCAGATTTATAAAGAAAATAATTGCAACTTTATTTAACCAGGTAACATATTTATTGCTTACTCAGTTCTGTGTTCAATTTAAGGACTACTACAGGCTGTTAATGATGGCTAAGAGAAGGAAAANTTTCAACTATAGCATTGAGGACCCTTATTGGTTGTCCAATGCAGAGTGCAGATAATACTTTCAAAAGACAAGATGAATAAATATATTGTTTGGAAATTCTGCACATATCTTTTCTAAAGCTTTGAAAAGTTCTACTTAAAAACAATAGTATCTGTCCATCTAGACTCTTTCAAAAAGTAGATAAAAAGTCCATTTCACAACTCATTGTATGGGAATGATGGTATATGTAAAAGGAAGCAATAAAAGCTGTGACAAATGAACACAGATGAAAAGCCCGAAAGAGCAGCAACAGACATGCCAATGTAGAAAGGTGGAAGTCTACAAACCCTCAACCCAACACAAAGAACATCAGGCAACTAAGGAATGCTACAATGGAGAATATCTCCTGGAAAGATCACACCATTTGATTATCTAATATTAAAGTATTGATTATCTAAATTGAATGTAATATTTAATCATCTAAATCATGAGACATCTAAAATTAACTAGTATTAATAAACTTAAATATTAATGTATAATATTAAAAAACAAATACAAGGGAGATTTGATGTAATTATAATCTCAAAAATAAAATAAAAAATAAATTATAAATGTTATTCAACTAAGGAAAGGGACAAAACTGTTTCTAAATGACTCTGAAACTTTGGACACCTATGTCCCATCTATAGCCATAAGTTAATAATGAAGCTGTGCCTGTAAGGTTAATTGATTTTCAAATACTGTGATAAGAGAGACCAAAGCTGAAAAATGATATTGGACAGTGGCATTTCTTTAAAAAAATATTACAATGTGTTTCAAGTCCTACCTCACAACCTAAATAAACTTATACTATATTATTACAGAGCTACATTTATCATCCAAGATGTTTACCTTCNTATAAGAAACAAGACATTCTATATAATAATCTTAGATATGTCATTTATTATAAACTTCATACAATATCAAAACCACATGTGACAAATTGTACTTCTTTAAAATTGCTAAATTTTCTTTATGTTTTCAAAAAGGAAAAAATACAAACTGAGAATAGGAGACAACATAATAGAAAAAGGAAGGAAAGAAGAAAGTAAGGAAAGAGAAAGAAAGAAGGAGAGAAAGGAAGGAAGGAAAGAAGGAAGGAAGGAAGGAAGGAAGGAAAGTGAGAGAAAGGAAGGAAGGAAAGAAAGAAAGAAAAGGAAGGAAGAAAGAAAGAAAAAGAGAAATAGGGAGAGAAAGGAGCAAAGAAAGGAAGGAAGAAAGTGAGTTTGGGTAATCTTTACTCTGGCATGAGAAAATCCACATATTAGTTCAGTGTAACATTTATAAATTCTTGAAATTAGAAACATCATTTAAATAGGTATAATTGTTTCCTATGGTTTTGTGTTTATAGCTAACCAGTTAGTATAGATTCACTGGTTCTTCCATAACTACAAATGACTATATGAAATTCTTCAAATAGGTGGGACCTTGTGAAATTTTCCCTTCTGTGTTCACATGTCACCTGGGTTGTGTTCTATTTTCTAGTTCCATCAATTTTCATGATTTCAGTTTTTTATTACATTTGACTAGAATTTCATTGTGTATGTGTAACACATTTTCATTTCATTCAGCCATTGAGGGACATGTAGGTTGGATTATAAATGGGATTTTCTCAATCCCAATAATGTAGCTTCCAATAAAATAAACAATTCAACTAGACCCACTGTCTTTCTCATAAGCATTTCCTCTAGTGACAGTCTGTTNCATAAGCCTAAAACTTTGCTTGTTATTTCTTCTTTGACTATATGTGTGATAGTTTAAGCATTTCACAAATTTCATGATTATACATTATGAGATATGTACTTATAACTTGTTCTATGCATATGAAAATTAAGGATCACAATATTATGTGACTGAGTGCTTCATGACTATAATGTACTTGTTTAACAATCACAATGCTTCTTAAAGATAGCTTCTGGAATTTCAGATTGTGTCAAAACCTATTTAAAAATAAATAAATGTTAACTGGAGAAATATCTCAGCGATAGAGCTTTTTTCTAAAATGCAGTGTGCCCCTTACTTAACCACTAAGAGTATACAAACAAATCCAAACAACAACAACAAAAAGCCTCCAAATTTATTCATACAATATCCTTTACAATTTTAAAGGAAATGTTTAGATCCATACCTCCTATGCTATGATGAAAACAATCAGATGCAATAATACAATAATGCTTTAGATTCTCATATTGTTCCTGCTTCAAAGTGTTCCTTTTGTTCACAACCACTAACACTCTTGTCCTTGCTTTGGTTTGGTTTGTGATTTGGCTTTAATTTACATTTTTTTCATTTTTTAAAGATTCATTTTATTTTTAAATAAGTGTATGAATNTGTGTCTGTGTAATGGTATGTGCATTATGTGAAGGTATCCTTGGAGGTCAGAATATAGCATTGGATTCCTGAGGCTAAAGTTAGAGATAGCTGTGAACTGCCTGATGTCATCAGTGTAATGGACTAAACTCAGATCCTCTAAAAAAGCACTATGTGCACTTGACTTCTGAGCCATACACCAAGCCCCTTCTTTCTTTTCTTTTTTTGTAAATCCTTTTCTTTGTCTTTTACTTACTTCTTTATTTTTTGAAGGATTCACTATATAATTAAATTCACAATCTCCTGTCTACATTTCTGAAGAACTAGGAATGAAAATGGTTGTCACCATGACATGTGTAAAGTTCTTAATGTACCCTCTTGAGCATATTTTGACATTGAAAATAGTGTGCTGTGGTAACTGAAATATCATATTGCAGATAAATCCAAGTTAAATTTGAATATAAATACATACTGATAAGCATCAAATCCTATTACTATCCAATAACTAAATACTGCAGAAATGAACATGAAAAAATATGAATACAGAAAGAATGTGCACTTAAATTATTTTCTATTAAAATATCATTTATAGTAAATTGTGTAATAATTATGNATAGCTTTCACTAACNTGTTTTAAAATTGAAGTCAGAATTTGAATACTGTGTCCCATTTTTCCAACAAATTTGTTCTGGTTATACTCCTGTGTTGGCTTTTGCCATTTGCAGTCAGTTGAGGAACATATAGTAAATTTACTAGTTATGTTATGCCCTTTGGGATCCTATCTGAAGAGTGTCAGTGCAATAAATTGTCTATAATTGGTGGATGTGTTGGAACAGCTGAAACATCCAATTTTCTCTTATATTCTCTTTCAAAATGTTTGATGTCCCCCTTGATACCTGAGCCAGGATAAGAAGAAAGCCTGTGAAGTCAAATTAGAGTCATTTCCACAAACCATGGATCTTTTTTGTCCCTTGTACTTTTATTGGAAGACCTGGTTTAGTAATTCTGAAAATACTATTCTTCAGACTAGAACATTGGCAAGTCAAATTAAGATAGTTGATTCCTAAAACAATGGAAAATATTAAGCATTGCTGTGATGTTTCCTGGGGAGTCATTAACAAACTTATATTCATCCTAGATCTGGCATTAATGTTAAATCAAAGAAATGATTATTAGTTTATTGAAATTTCTTATCTGAGCATGGAGGATTTAAAGCTGGCCACATTAAATTACAAAAAAAAGTAAACAACCATAACATATATACAGAGTGCTTTTGTGGGAGTTTTAACAGTGAGAGTAGGGGTGTCTCTCACTCTTTTCTCTGCTCTTGGGGCCCTTTTTTTCCTACTGGGTTGCTTCACCCAACCCTGATATTAAGGTTTGTGCCTAGTCTTATTGTATTTTGTTTTGTTGTATTTGGCTTGTTCTTTTCAGAAAGGAAACAGAGGTGAGGTGGATCTGGGGGGACAAAGAAATTGGAAGGAGCAATGGAGACAAGGAGGGAGAAGAAACTCAATTCGAAATGTATAAAATACTACTACTACTACTACTACTACTACTACTACTACTACTAATAATAATAATAATAATAATAATAATATTAATGAAAAGCCAACCTCCTCACTATAGTAAATGACTAATGTGTCATCCCTGAATACTGATGTACCACTTACAAGTAGCTTGTTGGGAAAGAAATTGTCTTCTCCGGATAAACTGGTCCTGGTTATGCAATCTTGTGCTGGAACCTTGGTATCCTTTACACTTCAGTGCTCATGTTTTGCTTACTTCCTAAATCTTCCTAAGTCTTCTAAGTCTGTCCATTCAGGATGGGACATTTCAAATTGGAGGAAATTGCCACTAAACAAACATGAATTACATGTAAAAATACATTAAGTGGATTTTTCCTGTATGTTGTTAAGGTATTATGATGTCTACAAAAAAGGACACTCATACACAAACTACAGTAAGCAGAATTATCACATAACTTCATGAGTCATTCTTTTGAAATCCTCTGAATTAATGTCAAATTCTGGCTTGTCTGGCTCCCAAAACAGATTGAGTTCTTCCTATATATTCTCAATGAACTACTTCATATATATTCTCAATGAACTACTCCTTGAAGTCAAATATTCTTTTGACTCACCCTCACCCATCTATGTTTTTTGCATTTCCTACATTTGTCACTAATTTACAGATTTTCACCCTAACCTATCTGTTGTGACATTTTGACATATGATCAGGATTTAGTATGTTTAAATAACTAACCATATGAAGTTGTTTTATAACTTCTTTCTATAATCATGAATATTTTAATTCTATCGATGTTTGATTCTTACAATACTTTAACCAGATAGGTGTACACTATGCTTCTGGTTATTGTCCTTTGATATAAAGTAAGACAATTTATCTAAGGTTACTGATTCAAGAAGGTTCCTATGTGGGACTATAACAAGTGTCTTTAAATGCATGGCCTTTTGTCAAACAATTTCTTCATTGTAACAGTAATTTCTAAGGATGTTACCTATGAGTTATATCTCTGAATATCTTCAATGGAATATTTTTAACTTCTTCCATAAGATATTATGACATGTAGGCATGAGAAAACCACCCTTCCAAACACAGTGCTAGGTAAAACTTTCACTGTACTGAATACAGTGCACTGTTATTATTTTCTAATTCAAGATACACAGTTTCAAAGAAAATGGCCTTTATGTTACTTTATGCTTACAAAAACAAATTAATATAGCATGTAAAAAGTACTAGAATAATATTATTGATTCAAAGGGAACCACAGATACGGCAATGTATGATCTTTAAGTGCAATATTCTTTAGAACATAAAGATATGCCACCTCAGATGCTTCTATTTGTAGACTTATTTTATATTTATTACAAATAATGTAATCTACAATAATTGTGTATAGAATGTTTGTTATAAATAATGTGTATTGAGTAGCAATTTTCTAATAACTTATGTAAAATCTTGAGAGATTATGTTGCAAATTCAAATTAGGTTGCATGTTCATTGAAAATAAATAATATTTATGAACACCTCATATATTCAAAATATTATGTCATTGCGTCAAATTATTAAATTAGTATTATTTTACCTGATATAAGCAAAATGGTTCCTGACAAAGGTTTTAGAATCTACTGAGTATGTTTATTTTTAGAGAGGTAAAGTTTGCAGCTAGGACTAGGAGTTATTTGCCCTTGAGCTGATACATTTCTGGAAAGTATACAACAGACTTAACCTTTCTTAATATTTGCATTTAATTATTTTTTGGTACTGTTTTCTGTTTCAAGATATGTTCAAACAATAGGCTTCTCATTATGCTTATGCCTCAACATTCATTCCACATAGTTGGGAATACTTGTATGTCTCACAATATCTAGCCTTATAACCTTTGATATATATGTTGTGTGTATGTATATGTGTGTATGATTATTTAAGTTATAACCTGACCCCACCAAAAATGCAAATATAAAGACATTGTAAGGAGAAATGAAAGCTATTCACATGAAGCTAAGTTACTCTGGTTGAATGAATTTCTCACAGTAACTGTTATTAAGTATCTTATCATTAAATATATTAAAGCAGACTTTAGCAGATGGTAATGCTCTTGCATAAAACATCTTCATTTTTTTGAAGCCAGTAAAAATTTTATTGTTTTGATAAATTCTTTTTGTCTTTATTGATGGATGGATAACTTGATTAATGTGTGGCTCAATTGCACTTGCATTTCTGTTCATTTGTCGTTAAAAACAATGAATGTGTATTATTCCATTAGTAAACTCACATTTATGGCTATTAAGATTTCATTATTTTGAACAAATAATGCTGGATAAAATCTATAAATTTACATAATTGAAACAAAACATGTAAAGGGCTAACTTTGTGAATGGATTTCTTATAGCAATTTAATTTATGTCTAGATGAAAAGTAATATTTTAATTTTAACAAAGAATCTTAATCTTCTTAATTTCGTGGTTAAGCATGTTATCAGAAGTATTTAACACAAAAGATAAAGATGACTTTTATTTAAAAATCTAGGGGAAAAGTCACAGTAGATATGAGGTTGCTCTGAATGTAAGCAGATGTAGAGAAATGTTTAAAACAAATTAATTTAAGAACTAAAATAAACAGAAATAGTGTCAGTCACAAAATGAAAAAAAGTGTTTACATAATCATACAAGAGTATTAATGGCTTTGTATTTTCTTGTATGTAAGTATAATTTCAAATTAGAAAGCTTTGCTTTTAATTAAGGAACTGAGATATGATGACATGTTAGCTGTATCAATATTCAGCTGAACAAAAGTTTGCTGATGCCATAATCACATTTCATTAATAACTTCAAGACTTTGAATTCTAAAACAAAAATCTTTCCTCAACAGCAAAATGTATTAGAATACAAATAGAAAACCAGATAAATACACACATAGACAGAATACTCACATGCACCCTTATCAGTAGTAAATAACTGATTAAGTGTAAATAATTTCCTTTCTATTTGTTAGTATTTTGCCTTATAGAAAAAAAAACAAATAAAATTGGATACAGAAGGAAACGCAGAGTACATCATCTGCATATCCAAAGATCTATGGATTTCTAGAAAAAATATGTAAAAGATATACTCAAAAATCCAGAGTTAATGAAATAGTATTCTGTTGAAAATGAGGTTTGCTACAAATG
>LZPO01087711.1:36021-53109 GCA_001675575.1 Neotoma lepida | reverse complement strand
ATGTTGAGTCGGCACTAGACAACACTATTTTTAGGGATTTTTGGAGGGGGACAATATTGATGTCATTTGTGGCTCTGCACTTTGATCAGTTGTAAGTTTCTGTGTCACTCACCAATGCGGCCTGAGAGCTGCACTAATCTCTGGTATGGAGATATAAATTTAGAGGGTAGTTGATACTATGTCCGTTTACCAAGAGAGCAGCCCTGTGAGCTCCCTAGTCCTGGATTCTTTGTGGAGAGGTACTTCAACACCATAAAAAAAAAAGTGGTAAATTATCCCCATACAATTGTGCCTCTTTGACACTCATGGCATAGGGACCGTGGTAGAAGAGGAAGCAGAAAGATTGCAGGAGCCAGAGGTAAGGGAGAACCAGAGCAAAACAGTGTTTACTGGACACGATAGGACCACTGCACTCATGAACTCATAGGAGCTGTGGCTCTCTTCACAGGATTAAGCCAGTGAATGTTCTCGCATGGAGTGGGAAAGGGTTCATGGGCCCCACCCCTGACTGCAGAGCTATGGACGGCTGATGGCTTCCAGGGGAAGGAGTTTCAGTTCTCTTTAGGAGGATAGCTCCAGTAGGGTGACCATGCAGCAGTGGACAGTCCCACACCAAGAGGAATATGGACTTCACAAACTGGAGTTGATGGGCATTGAACATTTGTAAAAAGAAGACATGATGTTGGCAGCAGTGAGGTGAGGGTAGATCTGAGAGGACTTGTGTAGTAGTATTTGTTCCGCCCATGACCTTGGGCTATATGGCCCAAAAGAGGCAGTGCTTCCTGCTGTTGTACACCCTCTTATAAGGGGTTGGAGAAGGATCACATGCCCTGCTCCCTGCTCCTGCTTGCAAGGTGGATTTGCTCCCAGTCAGATCAGAGGACAACTTCTGCTGTCTACTCCATTCTGTAATTGTGAGTGTACTTCCTCAATTTATATCTTAATAATTTCTGTTACCCATTTAATAGACTCACGTGGATTGATTGTAATAGACTTATTGAGGAGTTGTAGTCAAAATGATCAAAATACAGTATACACAATTCTCAAAGAATTAATAAGATATCTTTTTAAAGACTGCAAGGCTTCCTATGTTACCAATATGAAGTTCTTAATAAAAATATTTACATTTTAATTATGTGTAGGTGTACATGTGTATGTAAGAGCAAGTGTTTAAGGAGGCAAGAGGTGTCAGATGCCCCAGAGCTGGAGTTATAGTCTTTTGTGAGGCACATGATGTGGCTTCTGGGGACTAAACTCAGATCCTCTGCAAAAGTGGTAGGAGCTCAGAAAGGCCAGGAAATCTCTCCAGCCCCAAAGTTCTTGTTTTCAATAAAAAAGATGTTGGCTCTGTTCTATACGGAAGAGGAGCAAGGAAACATGCAGGCTACCCAGTCATTTCCACCTTAGGGGACAGGAAAGTGTCACATTCTTCATTCTCAATTTGGCTATTTTCATGTCAACCGCTGTTACAAGGGACACTCATTCTGTCTCTGTTCAGGAAACAACTAGTAGCAAGCCACCACCCTCCATTCTGCTGTTGGCTGTTTCAGAGATGCAGACTCAAGGTTACTTTAAGACTTGCTTACCCTATAAATTAGGGGGTGCTGGAAATCCGTAAGCTTCTAGAACTGGACATAAATTCTTATGCACATCCCTTTCTTAGAATCCAGGGAAATTTGTTCCAAAGAGACCCCCTCCCCACACTAAAAACAAAATCCACAGATGTTCAAGCCCCTTGCCCCTTGGGGGAAAAATGGCGTCAGATTTGCATATGACCTTTACACATTCCTGTAAACTTTACATCATCACCAGATGACTCACAGTATCTAGTATGCTGCCTGTATCCTTCAACTCATGTGGATTCAGGATAGCTTTTGGTTTGTGGTAATTCCAAATTGTTGGGATTTATTTTGTTTGTTTGTTTTGTTTTTAACTTTCTTGAAAACTTTTGGAAAGAAAAAAGTTTCTTTCTTTTTCTTCTTCTCCTCCTCCTCCCTCTTCTTCCCCACACAGTTAAATCCATAATACAAAAATCACAGACTCAGTAGGCTGACTGTATGGACTTACTGTGATTTTTATTGAGTAGAGTGTGTATGTACATGTTTCTCTGTGTTCACATGTTTGTGCTGACCAGAGGCTAGCATCTGGTGGTCTTCCTCAGTCAATGATCCTCCTTTATGGTTTATTATTTATTTATTTGTTTGTTTGTTTGTTTGTTTATTGTAACACCTGGTTCATCACTGAACATAGAGATTGGATATTTATCTAGGCTGCTTTCTATGTAAACTGGAGGAATTCTCCCATCTGTGCCCCCTAAGTGCTGAGAGCANGGGCACATGCCATGTTCAGCTTTTATATGGTCACTGGGAACCCAGACTCAGGTCCTCATACTTGCTTGGCGTGCACTTTACCAACTGAGCCATCTTCCCAGCTACATGAGTAGCAAACCCTCATGTTTACTGTCTAGCATCCACGAAGTCTTTTTTCAGTTAACCCTTTCCCTGAGATCTGGTCCTGATGCCTCGTCTACAGATGAGGTAGAATTGATGCTGCTCTGTGCCTCCAGAGAGATGTCCATCTTTATGGCTTCTGGGAAAGGGGCTTTTTATAATTTGATGGATGATACCATTGAGGAAACAGTACAGCCACCATCCTGCTACCAAAGATGACAGCAACTGATCATATGTGCTATGCATGGTGGCTAAGAGATGGATAGGAATGGAATCTGGTGATAATAGTTAAATCCAGAATTTAGCTTTGCACCTTGCATTTTGCTTATGTTAACAAGCAGCATTTGTGTAAATGTGCCCACACTCAATCTCCCAAATGTGTGCATAGCTGACTCGTGTTTAACAGTGACTGGTGATCTCTCATCTGTCCATCTACCCACACCTAACCCAGTCTGTGTTCCAAAACCGCANACTACACGCTGCTTCTGATATCACTATAGAGGAATTTTGTCAGTTTCCCACATTTCTTTTTTTCCATCAAAGTCTACACAATGCAGGAACATTTTTCAGATGACAGAAAAAGAGAGGCAAGGAGTTGGGGAGAAAAATAAACATTTAAAAGAAGGGTTCCAATATAGAACCATGTCCTGTTTCATGAGGAGTAGCACAGATTGAAAATTTATTCAGACACATGCAAAAAATACGTATTTTTTGCTAAACCAATATCTGTAGCATAGATTAACAGGAATAATATCCATGCTTTCTGATTTCAATTCTGACTGGACTTGGCTGACATAATTATGAGGTACCTAAAAGTAACTGCCGAGGTTTAGAACACTTGCCCCCTTCCTTTGAACTGGATCTATAAATGCCAAGAGAAAGTATTTTAGATTAAGTGAATAGATTAACAAACATCCTTGGAATATCTATCATTAAGGCTGATTTATTTCGTATGGGCAACAGTAACTCAAAGAAATGCCACAATATTCCAAAAATATTGCATGTTGCTGTCTCCACCATGCAACGTAATGACACCATGTGAGAGCGACAATATCCATACTCTTCTGCAGCACTAATTATTCACAACAGTCAACAGATAGTAAACCACTTTGAGTTTACGTGGGCATCAGCACAGGAACCACTCATATTTATAACAGTGACAAATGGCCTTTCATTTGCAAATTTATAGTGAAGCCATAATTTCTTGAGGGAACTGAGAGGTTCATTCAAAAAATTGCCACAACATTTATCTAGGGGAAGATGATGGATATGGCCTGCAAAATTAAATGCTTTTAAAAATTAAAATCATAACGCCAAGGAAAAAGATGTGTTCCTTCCTGCATTGCTCACACTTTTAAGTAATGACTGCTCTCAGTGCTTGCAAAGCTTAACCCAGACAGTGTGTTAATGCTTATTAAGTATATCCAAACATATTGTTGTTGAAGTTGTACTGTGAACTACTACACATTTCCAATGTTGATTATTCATATCTTCTGATTCTGATCTCCTATTTTAAGCTATACAATGTCTAATACTATATATAGAATATTTCTTAATTGTTTTTATTGGATTTAGTTCTTCACCCTATTGTATCCTGTAAGGCGGACAGTCAGCATACACTACAACAAACTATCATAATTTTATCATAATGCAAATGAAATATTATACTTTCATTGAAAAAAATCAAAATATAAACAGATGATGTTCCCTGAAATAACCAATAAGAAGCAGGATCATCAATGCATGAAGAAGAAATGACAGTGCTAGGTGCCATCTCTACCCTGCCTTCCTTTACACACAGGTGTAGGGACTCTTCAAGCACAGTGTGTGTGTGTGTGTGTGTGTGTGTGTGTGTGTGTGTGTGTGTATTATGACATATATACATATGTAGGTTTTTTCCAAAATAATTATTCTATTATAGAAGTTAGTAAAAGAGCTGATCCTGAGTTTAATCATTTAACACAACTAAGTAAATGGCAATCAAATAAGGATTCACCTTTCTTTAACATTAACTACATCAGTTCAAAAATCCATTGTTCCAACTGCTGGCAAAGTACTTGAGCAAAGGATTTCATCCATGAAGACGGGGTTTTCCTACTTAACGCCTGCATGGTAACAACAGTCACACAGGCAGTGTGCTACATACCCTTATCGGCTTGCTAACTCCTTGTGGGCAGGAGCATCCTCCTCGTCATCATCTTTGGGTCAACAGCAGCCAGTACAGCACCTGGAACATACACACAGCCCATGAATTTGGATCATATCACCCCAACACACACATATCCAGCTCCTCCCACAATCTCATTTTCCATACCAAACATCATCTCCTCTTCTGTTATTATCTATTGAGTCCAAAATACCTAAATATGCATGGATGTGGAACCATCTACTGGAGCACGGTTGTGATGGCTGTTCTTGGTTTTCTGCTAGACTACATCTGGAATTAACTAAAACCCAAACTGCTGAGTACAACTGTGAAGGATTTTTCTTTGTTGGACCATTTGAAGTGGAAAAACCCACCCTAAATCTAGATCATTTGAGGTAGAAAGACTCAGCTTTAATCTGGGCCACACCTTCTGGGGACAGCCTATATAAGGGACATGGAAGAAGGAAGTATTTGCTCTTTGCCTGCTTGCCCTCACTTTTGCTGGCAAGTTCATTCCTTCACTGACATTAGAGTCTACTTCTTTCAGATTTGGTATATACTGACGATCAGCTGAGACATCCAGCCTCATGGACAGACCAACTATTTGATTCCTGGACTTTCCATAAGAAGACAGCCATTGTTGGAATAGTTGGACCACAACCTGTAAGCCAGTCTAATAAATCCCTTAGAGAGACAGATTGACAAGTAGATAGATAGATAGATGATAGATAGATAGATAGATAGATAGATAGATAGATAGATAGATAGATAGATAGATAGATAGACAGACAGACAGATTCATTCTAGCAATTCTGTTTACCTAGAGAGCCCTGACTAATACAATGGTTGATATTCCCAAAGGCACACTCCCGACTCTCTCTTTCCCAATGGCCATCAACTGCCAATAACTCCTAAGTTAGGGGTGGGGCCTCATAAACCCCTCCTTCAACCAGGAAGAATGGTGACTGGCTGGATCTTCTGAAGATCTTGTGCAGGCAACCATAGCTGCTGTGAGTTCCTGAGTGCAGTAGCCCTGTTGTGTCCAGAAGACACTGCTTCACCTGACCTCTGGCTCCTACAATCTTACTACACTATCTTTCCTTCAAGTTGTTCTCTGAGCCTTGGGGGTAGCCACTGTAGCAGAGTACTCCACAGGCATTTTCTTTCTGCACTTGAGCAAGTTGTAGGTATCTGTTTTAACCACTATCCACCGCAAAACGAAGTTTCTCAGTGTGTACTGAGCATGGTATAATCTGATCCCTGGCCCGGAGGGGCAATCATCCTTTGTTTTTGAGGACACTATGCAGGTAAGCATTTGGAATTATGCCCTTTAGAGTTTGGGACCATCTTAGGAAAATTACTTTGTCCTGACAAATGCAACTATCTGCAAAATATAGAATTTTCCAATATTATTGTTGAAAGGAAGGGATGATCTTAGCACAGGCAGCATGTACCTCAGGCTGGTGTTATTATTTGAGGAATCTACCTCAAATAGATGGCTTCCTCCCTCAGTATTAGGAAGTGATACCCTGCAACCTTGAACATTATAGGGGGATATTTGGTTGGTTAGGGGCTTTCATCCAGCCTACAATTACCAACATGATCTGTGAAGGGGGCTTTGGTCCATATAACAATAGCTGTGCATCCATTGATGGCTGGAAACCAAAGCCATCGGCTCAACACCACCCTCCAGGATGAACCAGAGACTAAAGGCGAGCCTGTGGACAGTACATGATCAAGTCATGGTTCAAATTCTGAGCACCAAAGGCTGGTGTGAGCTTCTCTTTGTTGACCATGCTCTGTTCAGATTGTCATATGTTAGTGTCAAAAACACATCACCTGTAAGGGAAACCCCTTGATTACTGCTTCCCCAGACTCTGCCTTACATCTTCTCTTGGCTGCTTCTAGTCTGTATCCTTCCTCTGTAGTGAACTGTGACTCTAAGAGGTTTCTGTGGGCCCCTTGAATCTTAGCAAGTTGTCAAGTCTGAGAATGGCTGCGGACACCCCTGTCACAACTGGTGTCAGAAGTGAGATTCGGTTAGATTCCTTTCACTTTGACAATGACTACCTGGCCAGTTGGTTAAACTCACCCATCTCCCTGCTGTAAATCCACAGGTCTAAAATAGCTTTGAAAGGTAACTTCCTTTAACATTTAACTTTAAAATACCTTAAAGTTCTCATGGTTTAAATCCTTGAACCAGTTGATGTTTACGCAGAGATTATAAGCTCTTGTTGATCTTGCCCTATGCAAACAGCAACCATCCCCAATTCTCCAGTAATAGATTCAGAAAGAAAAAAAAGTTTGCATTTTGTTTTGTTGCTATTTGGTAATGTAAATGGTTAGTGACATTTAGAAGTGAATGGGTCGTATAGCGCTCAAAACTCAAAAGATCTGTGTTAGGCTGACCAAGGCAGGATATTAAAAATAACTTCATTAAAAATCCAATGGTTTTCTAATAAAATATTAATTAAATCTTTTGTTTTTCCTAAGTGCTCAGGTTATTCCATGTAACTTGTTGCTTATATATTTGGGATTTTTTTATTAAATTACTAATAGCATTTTAGTAGGTAGAGTTATAAGATGGCCCCCAAGATCTCCACATCTCATAAGTACATTCTGCATATTGGTCTTTCAGATATGAATGTGGGGAGGATTTATTGGGTAATACAGTTGACTCTCACACAGGCTATGTTAGGCTAGACTTGTAAGTGTTTTAAAATTTAGTCTGGAGAGCAAAGATTTAGAGCTGGAGCATGAGAAAGGTTTGCTCCGACACTGCTGTGTTCAGGATGACGGCTGCACCTTGGGCACAGAAGGCAGAGTCTATAAGCAATAGGTTATCCAGCTAGGCAGGAACAGGGCCCTCTGGCCTGCATCCACAGAGAACTGAATTTTCCTACTAAGAGGANTTGGAAATATAGTTTTTACAGAACCTACAAATAAGAACACAGCCTGGTCACCCTGAACTTCAGCCTTGTGATACCCTGAATAGAGAGGACTANAGCAAAGTTAGGTCCTGTCAGGCACAAGAGTGAGCTAGTGCCTAGGTATCAATTCAGCCATTGAGTTTGTGACCACTTGTTACAGAACATAGGAAAATGCAAATCTTACTGACTTCTGTCCAGTTTTTCCTATGGGAAACAAGAAGCCCCTGGAAACCAGGCTGAACTAGTCGTGCAGATACCCCCCAGCACTGGCAACTCCTCGACTACTTCAAATGAAAAATACATAGCCAAGTATTAGTCTATACTTATTCCTTGTACAACAGAACATTTGCCAGGTCTAGCTCTCCTCCCAGGCTGTGTTGAGGAGGTAGATGTTCTGTGTGCCGTCAGCTACTTCAGAATGTTCTTCTACCTTTTTAAAGTGATACAATTAGGCAGCAATGATCTCTTCTGAAGTAAATGTCCGTGGTGCATTCCACACAGAACATGGAGTTCCTCAAGTACTTGGAGTGAAATTGAGATCCCTCACAAGGGCTCAGTGGGGAGTACCAGCAGGAAGTGTAGCACCCTTTGGCTCATTTTCTGCACCACTATATTCCTTTTATAAAACATGGGGTGCCCCTGTTCAAATGTGACCAACATGGCTTCACATCAGAGTCATTTGCTCACGGAGGCACTAATTATTGAAGTATAGATGATATGCTGAATTCTATCTATTCCAAGTGACAAGGAGATGGTAACACACACAGGGTTCTGCTTATTGCTAAGTATTGCTTTTTTAAAATATACTTTCCAGCTACTGGGAGTTTGACCATGCTCCAGTGAGTACATAGGCAACACAAATCGGATTTTTTGGTTTATTTGATTGTTTTTTCTTTTCTTCTCCTTTTTGTGTGTGGGGGGGGTCACGAGGGTAGGGTGGAACGGGGAGGACTGGGAAGTGTGTGTGATTGGGGTACATGATGTGAAATTCCCAAATAATCAATAAGAGTATTATGTTGAAAATATATATACTTCCCAACAACCAAAAAAGGAAAAATAATACTGGGTGGGTTTAATCCTGGCTCTTGGGGAAGACAGAGGCAGGCAGGTCTCTGAGTGCAAGGCCAGCCTGGTCTACCGAGCGAGCTCTAGAACAGCCAGAGCTACACAGAGAAACCCTGCCTTGAAAAACCAAAAATAAATAAATACATAGATAAATAAAAAATGTGTGTCTTGTATCTAATAAACATATTAATATATCATATAATTATAGTTATAAAAATAAATATCTATTAAATATATAAATATTTATTAAATATATAAACATAGATGAGTATAATTTTATAAATATGATTTTATAATTAATGTACAATTTCTGTTATATGATATATGTAACATATATGATAAATATATAACAAGTAATAAATAGATATAACACATACATATATAAATTTATAGGTAGATGTCTCCTTCTATTCCACTGGAATACTGTAACATCACCATCAACCCTTACTCAGGAGACCTTCTCAGGCAGAGTTTGATGTCCCCCTTCTACTCCCACTAGCTACTATACCTAGCGATACAGAATTTATCAAATTGTGTTTAAACTGCACAGGATTGATGTCTGCACCTTCCATAAACACTACATAGGAAGAAAGTGTACCCCAGATTCCCAGGTCTGGTGCAGGCACATATCCCAGTACTTCAGGGGTGGAGGCAGGAAGATCCAGGGTCAAGGCCACCCTTCACTACATAATGAGTTCAGTTCATAAGGCAGTCCTACAATGTGAATGGTTACTGAGTTACAGACTTGACTTTCATACAGGTTATGTGTGGAGGCTTAGGTTAATCACATCTCCTTGCAACAAGCTAAGTCTGCACTATTTCCTCCTGAAAGTTTAAATACACAGACTGTCCCCAGCTCACTAGCATGTGACTTACGATGTTTTGACTTTATGGTGACATGGAAGTACACTCATACAACTATTCTGCTTCTCACTTTGAGTGCAGTATTCAATAAATCACACAGAATGCTCCACACTAGTATAAATTAGGCTTTCTGTTAGATGTTTGCCCAACTGCAACTAAATGTAGGTGTCTGATTAACACAGGATGGGCTGCATTCTATATCAGGTTGGTGAGGAGCATCCCTAACATTGGGTATTATCAACTCTTGATTAAATCCCTTGGAGGTCAAGGAGCACATCTTCAGAATGCATACATCCTGAAGGGGAGGGTGTTCTCAGTCGAGGGGAAACACTGAGCTAGAAATAAGGAGCCCACAGTGTAACCTGCAGTGCTGAATACATTTTAGGTCCACCATGACAACTTCTCCCCTCCCTGAACATGTCTTGATGAGGAGGTTCTGGTGGGTTGGTCCCATGTAGACAGGGCATCATGCAAGCTGGCCATGAGCCATCTGAGAAGTTTCCTAAAGAGATGGATGCTCTGGACAGCTTTCTCCTTGAGATTTTGTGCAAATTTTTTACTCGCAGCTCTGTATAATTTTAAGTCTACTTAATAGTGGAGGTGTAGAGAGGCACTAAAATTGAACAGTAATGTTTCAAGTAGTGATAGACACAGGATGGGATTTAAACACAAGGCCATGACCTAGTCAATGACCTTTCTCTCGGGTCTACAAGGTGAAGGATGGTGGCTGAGTGGAATCTCCTTAAAGCTTAAATCCTGAGTACTCTATCCACCCTATGAGCCCAGAGCAGCCAGGGAGAAAGAGGAACTAACAAACAGAAATGGATGATTTGACATAGAGTGGGTTTATTTTTACTGTTAGTATGATTTTTGAGACAGGGTCCTATGTGGCACAGGATGGCCTTGAACTTATTGTGTAGCTAAGGGTGACCTTGGACTCCTGATCCTCCTGCCTCTACCTCCAAAGTGCCAGGATTATAGGCATGCACCAGGCTCAGTTTTCCGTGGTGCTGGGGATGAAACCCAGGACATCACCCAAGCCAGACAAGCAGTCCACCCACTGAGATATACNGCCAGTCCAACAGGGAGTGCTTCTGCACTCACATTTTACAACTTTTCAACCTGACCAGAGGGTGAGAGGGCTGGAATGAGAACAGACCATGAGCACAGGTTCGTTCTTCTTTGTGTTTTAGAGTAAAAGTAGATGGAAGTTAAGTCTTTAAATGTGTCTTAAAGTCATAATATTTTACCAAAACTTTCTCTACTTAAATTATTCAACTTGATGTTCAAGTTATAGTTCTCATTCTACCTTCTCTATACATATTAGGTTCCTTTACTCCTCTGCTATTGAAAATGACACACTATCCCACTTATCACTCAAGAGGAACCAAGAACATGAATTCTCTTAGGATCAATAGGAAAGGTGGCCACTTACAGTCCCCACTAGCCTAAAGAACATTTCCTAGTGTCTTCTTGTGAAATCTTCCAAAACAATATATGACCTAAAATCTTAAAGGGCAAAAATTTGAGGTACTATAGCAATTTGCCTAAATTAAACCCTTAGGACATAGAATCTAGGTCCTTTGACAAATTCCAAGAACTTTCCCACTTTCTGTCTAGTATAGAGTGATCGATACACATAGGGAGGGAGTCATGCACACAGGGAGGGAGCCATGCACACAGGGAGGGAGCCATGCACACAGGGAGGGCTGTCTCTTATACACATCTAGATGTGTATAAGAGACAGACCATGCACACAGGGATGGGGCCATGCACACAGGGAGGGAGCCATGCACACAGGGAGGGAGCCATGCACACAGGGGGGAACCATGCACACAGGGATGGGGCCACACTATCCATGCTATCTTGGAAACTGGTTGGTACTTATGGAATTTGTGTGTCTTCTCTACCAGCTGACTAGGAGAAGTCACTTGACCGTCTTGAAGTCATAGACAAACACCTTAACAGTTTGCAGTTATGGAAAGGAGGATCAGGAACAGTGAGTAGTGAGAGACAGACACTCTGCATGAAACTTGGAGGAGTAGAAATAATCATGGCAAAAGGCTTCGATGCTTCATCACAGTTACTGAGGTGCTGAGCTGTGAGCTTCACACATATTATCTGATTTGGTCCTCACAACCACCTTATGACAGGAGCCCTTTTATTTGACCCATCTTATAGTTCAGAGAAAGGGCACATAGGATTAAGAAAAAATGTACAAGGTCACACAACCCAAAGCCCATAGCTTCCATGCTCCCTCATCAACTATACCAAAGGGTTCAAATGAAGCACCATATAGAAAAACAAGTAGCAGAAGAAATTATAGAACTATCATGTATTAGAGGTTCACAAAGTCATGTCTGAAGCTAAAGTCAACTAAAACACAGAAATAGTCTGACTTATAAAGGGTGTATTTGTGAGGCCATACGACTTGGATGCAGGCAAAAGATGCCACAAAGGGGGTAATTCTTTTCTGTGTGTGTGTGTGTGTGTGTGTGTGTGTGTGTGTGTGTGCACATGTGTGTGTGTGTGGCGCACATGCATGTGTGGCCACTGGAGGCGACTTCTGGAGTTTTTGTTAATCATTCTCTACCTCACATTTGGAGACAAGGTCTCTTCACCGAACCTGGAGCTGTCCAGTTGGCCAGCAAACTCCAGGGGTCCTCCTGTCTCTGCCCACAGCACTGGACTGCAGATCTGTGTACTACAACTGCTTTTCATACGGATGCTGAGGATCAAATCCAGGTCCCACTGTGGAACAAGAGCTTTACCGACCAGGCCGTCTCTCCAGCCCCATTTTATTTGCTTCATGCTACACGTGAGGCAAGAACACTGAGGGCAGTAGTGGCCTGTGCTGGAATCCAAAGTCCCTGTCTTTAAGTCACCATTCCTTCTACTGTTTCTGGAATATTCTCAGGAAACAGCAGTCATTGGATTCCACTCTCACTGAAGTGTGAGCTTCTGCCTCATGTGGTGTCTTCAGCTGTGAAATGTGAGACTTAATTACACCTACTCTGTCCAGCTGCCTGGGAGGGTGAGAATGATCACCACACATCTATACACATGCTTGTATACACAAGCCCTTCCTGGTGCCCACTGGACACTTGCTATTAAGACAATAGCAACCACACATTTGGAAAATAAGGCGCTCAGGACATGGACAGCCACTCTGCTGCAAAGAGAAGACCCCACACCAGTTAACAGCATCTGAGCTACACCAGCCTACTAGTCTAGCTCTTACTAGTCCTTACTCTCCTAAGTGTGCCCTCTAGACACAGAACTAATCTTTGTCAGTGGGAGAATTGCAGTAAGTGTTCAAAGTCATTTTACTAGAAAAGTTGGAAATAGAGGTCATGGCTTCCATCCCTAGCTTCATCACCATGTGTTTAGACCATGTAGACCAGATCATGTCCTGAGACTCAGAGTCCCTGCCATCACTAATTTTGGTGTGATGATAGTAAAATATATGTAATTTGCAATTCAAATGGTCTTTAATCATAAAAAGATTTCCATAGGTGGGAGACACAGAGAACAAGTCCCTTAGCCCTGTCCTTGGCATAGCCCGCCACTCACTCAAGAGATCTTAACTCATCAAGGAGGAGCCAGCCTCAGTACAGCTTTAAAATGACTTCACTCCCATATTTACATATTTTTAATAGGGCTATGATGAATCTCCTTCCGCTTGACTCCTATTTTGAGCTGTGATATTTTAATCTCCATTCTTGCTGCAACTTAGCAGATGAATGTGCACTGTGGCAGAGCTCAGAGGAAATCGTATAAATAAAGCGAAGTGGAGCTATGACATCCCACATTTTATAGCTTTTTTATTGTAGCTGAAGCACAAACAGAGCACAGCTGTGTTATACTTACCGCTGCGAGTGCTCCCTCTGTCTTCACCCCCTACTGGTTTTAAAAAGACAGCGCTCTTATTCAGAAAGCTTCTACTATGAGGAGCAGTCCCCATCAGGCCATCCTCTGTCTCAAAGCTTTCCCATTGACTCATTTCTCCAGTCACATGTAGCTCTGTCCAGTCACAGTCGCATCTGACTGAAGATCAGCATGCCCACTGCAACCCAGGCTGCACCCAAGCCAAAGCTCCTTGCTGTCACCTGCTGCAGGATGGCTCCCTCATCCAAACTGGGATGTCTCCTTGGCACACAGCACACCCACACACTTCACAAGTGCTCCTCACGGGGTGGGGGGAGGGGGATAAGGAGACAGGAAAGCAGCTTGGAGTCTTCCAAATGGTGCACTCTCTTAAGGAGAAGCCCTTTCAAATGAACTCTCAGAGTGTTCTGGTGAAAGTCGGACATGCCAGGAGAGCCAAGCAGAATTGGAGAGGTGATATTAACTTACGTAAAACAGCTCTGCAGGCTTACACCACTGTGGGCTTTAGAATTGTTCATGAAGTCTGAATACTCCAGTGAGCAACAAAAAGCATGCTCCGTCTATACTCTGACAGAAATGGGGTGAGGTCACATGGTTGTCATCCAGGCTGTCACCTGATCTAAGCTGACTTCTGAGATATTCCATTTGGGTCGAATGGCGTAAGCAGTGTTGATGGCGCCCTAGGACCCAGTACTGTCAACCATGGCTCAGGTCCTGGAAATCACTATGATAGTAAGAATAAACCAATAACCAAAGTGCTCTGCAGACAGGAGAAGAGGATCCCCTGTCAAGCCTGCCTCCTAGCTCCAGCTGCTCCTTCAGAGGCCCAGCCACACTCTGTCCTCCCTCTACTCTCTTCATTTTCTTTGCAGTGTTTTTATTTCTGCCCCTGCCCCCCAATTCTTTTCTTAAGCTTTTGTTAAGCTGCCTCAAATTGAGATTTGTCATTTACAAATACATATTTTTCTTTGATGTGGGATGTCTTTCTGTATGTTATGAGTATGTGTTGCTCTGCTTAGTTGATAAATAAAGCCATTTGGCCTATGGCAAGGCAGTTTAGAGGCAGGTGTGAAATCCAAGGAGAGAGACAGGAAGAGAAAGGAGAGGCAGGGGGTCGCCATCCCTCTGTCCAGAGAACAGCATGTAATGGCAGACAGGTAAAGCCAAGGAACACATGGGGACATATAGATTTATAGAAATGGGTTAATTTAAGATATAAGATCTGGTTAACAAGAGGCCTGCCATAGACCCATACAGTTATAAATAATATAAGCCTCTGTGTGTTTATTTGGGTCTGAGTAGTTGCAGGACCAAGCGGGACACAGGAAAACTTCCAGCTACATTTTTTTCTTTTTGTCTTTTTTTTTGTTTAATTTTTGTGACAGGGTTTCTCTGGGTAGCTTTGGAGCCTGTCCTGGAACTCGCTCTGTAGACCAGGTTGGCCTCGAACTCACAGAGATCTGCCTGCCTCTGTCTCCTGAGTGCTGTGATTAAAGGTGTGTGCCACCACCTCCCAGCCACAAATATATATTTTTCTTTTTCTGTTTGTGTGTGTGCATATACATACATACACTCATGAGTGCACATGTGTTGTATGTGCACGTATGTGCAGATAAGCTAGTCTGTGCAGGTATGTACAGAGGCAAGAAACCAACAGCAGGTTGCCTTCAACATCTTCTCCACCTCATTTTAATTAATTAATAATTTTATCTGTTTATTTGGTTTTTTTTTCTTTCTTATTTATTTGAGTCAGGATCCTTCACTGAACCTGGGTTACATCTCTAGCAAGCTCTGGGGACCTGCCTGTCTTAACCCCCAGTGCTCGGGTTACAGGCACATGCATGTCACTATGCCCAGCTTTTTACACAGCTGTTGGGGATCCAAATGCAGGTGCAGCAAGCACTTTACCTGCAGAGTCATGGCCTCAGCCCTGATCTATTTTCAGAGTCTTTATTATCACACTTTCCAGAGAATTCTGTTTCTCTGTTCAGTTGGGATTTATTCTTCCTTTTGCAAAATACCAGCACAGTATCTATAGGAAGGAAGGAAAGAAACCCCTCTGGGTTTGTGAGGAACTCATGATGAAAATTCAAAAGACAGGTGCATCCAAGTGCAAGAATACAGGGGGTATGGTATCCTGTGCATTCTGGAAGTGAGAGGAAGAGGGGAGACTTGCATTGTCATGAGCTTGGGAGGTAGGAAACACCAGAACACAATGCCAGAGCCACCTCCATTGACAAGCTCAGCTGCTTCCAAACAACAGGCCCTTCTGGGCTAAGGAGGGACCTGCTGGTACCCCAAGCTTCTCCGCTATCTACCCTCTCAAGGTTGCTCTTCTGCAATACAGTACTGAGCTGCCAGCCCAGCCAGCCCAGAGACCTGATCAGCAATTTTCACTTTTGTGAGAGGATTAACAGGATTCCTTTGTTTTGATGGCAGATTATCAAACTGCATCTTTAAAGAAGTGTGACCTCATCCAGATTTGTAAGCCTGCTCCATGGAGAATGACTGGAATTTTACTCTCCTTGAACAACATATAATTTCATAAAAGAGTTACTGTCAAAACATAGTACTCCATTCTTGATGTGTGTGAAGAAGCACATTTGTAATGTAAATAACCTCAGAAGTTGTGTGATATTTTAAAATAACCCATCTGGTGGGAAAACAAAGATCATAGGCCCAGTTGGCTCCAGCACTAGTAAACTACTGTGCATCTAGCATATCAGTGTACAGTATGCGTGGAACCCCAGATACACACCACCCCAGATCAAGATCCAGGTTGTTTTCTTCTTCAGGGGCAAGTATTTTTAATTGACCCAGTTCTCCTAACACAGTTTTTAAAGGAAGAGAATATTCAGAAACTGCAGTCACCCTAAGTATTGGATAGCTAGAGTCAAGACAATAATGATAGCTAACTGACTAGAGCCTGGGTTCTATGGCTCTAACTTTACCTCAGTGGAAAGTTAAATGAGGAAAATGCAGTTGATGTTTCATATTTTGTAATTTTTTTTTGGCAATAGGCAACAACTAGTCAGATTCAGAGAGAGTGTCCTTACAATCCCCATGGAAATACAAAACAAATAAAACTCTCAAGAAAAGCATCTGCAGGACAACTGGAAAAAGATTTAGAAAATTAGTCTATACACTTTCCATACACTTTCACTTGTGGAATCTTGTTAGAAAATATTTTGTGCATGTCAGTGTTTGCCTGTATGTATGTATGAGTGTATGTATGTGCACACCATGCATGTAGTACCCGTAAGGGCCAGAAGAGGGAGTCAGAATCNCTAGAATTGAAATTAGAGGTGCTTGTGAGGCACCATGTAGGTGCTGAGAATCCAACCCAGGTCCTCTGCAAGAGCAGCAAGTGCTCCTAACCCCGTATCCACTAGCCATCTCTCCAGCCCCTCAGCAGTAGACCCTCAGCAGTAGCGTCTTTACTTAAGGGGCAATTCCAAGCTGAACGCACCAGAGCAGAACAGTGTAGTATAAGAAATGTGTGTATGGTGGTGGAAAACTGCTCACGCAGCTGCAAATGGCCAGGGCCAGGGCCCAAGGAGCTAGACTTTGCTCTCCATCACAACATGGCTTTACTCACTGACAAATCAATGACTCAAACTCAGGACCAATCTCCCTGTTTCATAAAAAGGAAACAAGTAAAAGTAAAATGGCTATTTCATTTTTTAAATTAATTCAAATTATTTTTGCAAAGTTGGAAGATTTGGTGAAGTTTCTATTTTTTTTT
>LZPO01087710.1:7247-55805 GCA_001675575.1 Neotoma lepida | reverse complement strand
CACACACACACACGCACACGTATTTTTTTTTAAATAATAATTCTGTAAGCTCTTCTTTGGCATTTCTTTACCAATTCAGTGCCTACCCAGTGCTTTGCTCCCTGCTTGTCAGGCCATTTTCACAATAAGATTAGGTTGTGAGTTTTGTCATTAAAGAGTTTAAACATGTGAAACATTTCCTCCTACACTTCCATCAGCAACACTGCAAACCTAGGTTATGTGAGTAGGACCTGGAATATGTTAACAAGGAATCCTGTTTTCTCTCCTGAAATGGTTAAGATGACTTCTGCAGGCTCTACCTGGACCCAGTCTTTGGGTAGCCGCAGCAGGATTAGGACAGCGCCTTGTCACAGCCACATGTCACAACACTGGAGCTGGAGTAGTTACTACCTCAGGAGAAACATTCTGACAACAGACCCAGAAAAGTCTACCACTGTGGATGACTAGTCAGCTAGGACCTGCTGAGGCTTTCAGCACCAAGGCCTGTAGGGACTGCATCAGGTGACTGGGACTAGAACTGCCTCCCTGCAGAATGGAAGAGACATTGAGATGGTTTTTATTTCAGTGTTGTTTTGTGATTTTTTTAAAATGGAATGGGGTCTCACTTTCTTATATAAACTAGTGTTTAATTCCTGGACTCAAGTGATCCTACTACCTCATTCCCATCAGTAACTGGGAGGCTGGACCATCACCTGGCCCAACTCCATCTTGGTGTTCTTCAGGTGGTTCTGCTGAGCTGACTGGTGATGCTGCCCTTAAAGATAGTAAGGCCTTTTCCCATGCAGGACTCAAGCCTACTTCCTAATATATCCCATCTATGTAAGTGTTTGCTTTCAGCCAGGCCCCCACTATACGTCTAACAACACTACCTTCCTGGGATATTTTGTATGTTTTCATAGTCTTTAATTCTGATATAAGTAAATATCCTTACTCCTTTCTCATTTATTATTACCTTATTTCTTATCTTTTTATAGCCATCTCACAGAATTTTATCCCATATAAACAAATTTCTGAAGCTAGACTGAGTATGGCTTTCACAATTTTGAACTGTTTGAACTTTTGAATTGTTAATGCATGTCTTTTCAGCATCTGAGGTAGCTTCCTCCGCATTCATGAAATACCACACTCCAGTGTCTTTGCTCTTAGAGATTGGGTGGTTTCAGGTTCTTTCCTTGCCAAAACCAATAATATCATACATTATAAAAAGTATAAATAACTAAAGGGGATTTGAGTTTTATTTACCCTTCTGTACAGCTTTATTTTACATCAGAGAATGTGATGTATCCATGTTAGTCTTTAGCAATGGTGACACATGTTTGTATTCAAGTAACACTTAGTTTCTTATAGTATCTAATGCTTAGAAAATCAAATTGAACATATTTTTATTTCATGCTGTAAAGAAGTATAACTTTCACCATAAATGCCCCACGTCTGACTTATGGAGTATTTTAGTTTGCTAGGTATAATCCCATACTCTGCACACTGCTTTCATTTACATCCNGGGTAAAGCGTGGTAACAAAACACAACTGAAACCCTTAAGAGAATGCTCTCATTAGATTCAAGTCAAGATATATTGTTCTTCATGTTAGCAGGAGATTTCCTGCCAAAAGCTTCTATTGTAAAAGTAAAGTATCACATTTTAAAATCCTATATGCAAACCAGAAATACTTTGGAAGTTTCCCAGAGCTGTTAATATTATGCTTTGTTTTTCAATCCTTGTGCATCTCAAGATTGGGTCATCTGTCTGCACTCTTGTTATTTTGCAATGCCTGAAATGCTTTGGCTTATTTTTTTTTTAATATAAAACTATCAAGTCTGAGGCTCCCTCCTAAAATTTAACACTGAGTCTTTCATGACAGGAAAGCTCTCCTTGCAGACAAATGTGGAACCTGCAATAAAGTGGTCTTGCATTAACTTTCACATTAAAAAAGGCAGAGCTTGTTTGTTTTTCCCTTTGGTGTTTTGAGAAAAGCTGGCATTGAACTTTATGTATGGTGGAAGATGACCTGTACTTCTGATCCTCCTACCAACTCCTCCCAATTGCTTGGGGTTTTTAATAATAATTTCTTTTGGCTAGGTTAAAGGAGGCTAGAATTGCTGTATAGTNNCTCAACCTCTATAGGAGAGTGGAAGACTTTCTTTCCTGAGACCCACTNATGTCCATGTCCTCTCTTCCCTGAGACCCACCAATGCCATGCCTTTTCTTCTAAAGTACACATTCCAGTTTCTGATCTCTTTAAAATGTTTAATAGCTTATTGGTGATATTAAGTGAATTTCATTCTGGATGAGCAAAATATTTATTGTATTATTGATAAGATGCATATGATTTTCTAATTTTAATCAAATTAAAGCAAAGAATATATGAGATAAAAACCAAGATTCCTACACTTGTACATTTCCATGATGCTTTGCACAAAGATCAGATTCACTACAGTAAGATTAGCCAGAGATTATTTACTGTAATGGCTCACNGTGGAGGGGAAAAAAATTCTTTTGTTTTGTTTAAAAATACTTCTGTTAATGTATAGGAAAATCCTTCCACAAAAACCAAGAGAGTTGAAAAGCTCTCTGAGGATGAGCTTGCATATTAGCTCCTGAACTGACTGCTGCTGGTTCAGAGAAAAGGTGGATAGCCACTTACTCTCATTCCTTAGTGCTCAGTAGTGCTTTTAGTACTCCAAATTAACAGCAGGGAATAGTGCAGCGTACTGCAGTCAGACTTGACATGAATTCAATCTTGACTGTTGTTCCTGTCCCACAGCTGTGGTAAGAATGGTCCCTAGGGCCTATATAAATCAGCAGGAAAATGGGATTTTGTATACTGAATTTTATTTTACAGACTGTATTTCAATACTACCCTCTGTATAATAAAAATGCAATAATAGTAACAAATTGTGAAATGTGACTTGTTTAGTCAACATTTGTTAAGTGTGAATATTTAACTTAGCACATAGTATACTGCTCTTTATAATACCTTCCTCAGAGGCCCAAACATGACAGAGCCTTTGCCTTTAAATGTGGATTAAGAAGGCAGAAGAGAGATATAAATGGCCCCGGTTTTAAAAAAAAAAAAAAAAGTTTAAAATTGCCGTATGATAAGTGGTGTAATAGACCTCTTAGGGTCATGTGACTTAGAGTAGGATGTCAGGATTTCTGCTTCAGGCAATCAGAGAAGGCTTCATGGAAGACATGGTTGGGCATGTGCTTTACAAAGCAAGGGATTGTGGGAAGAAGTTGGAAAGTAATTAAAGGGCATTGCTGGGAGAAGGCATAGTGTAAATATGGAGAGAATGTGTGCAGACTTGCTCAGTGCAAGGCAAGTTCCACTGTGACCCGACTCAGCATCCCTCATGCTAGGGACTGAATCCAGGGCCTCCAGCATGCCAGGCAAACGCACTAACACTGAGCCACACCCTCAGCACAAGGAAGAAAGCAAAATAGGTTTTGGAGGGCATCTGACTGGGAGAGAGAAAGGACCTCAATAATGTGCGTTGGGAGAGGGGAGCCTTTAGCATTTTCTGAATGAGGGCAACTTGATCAGATCTGTTTCTTCTGCTGATAAATATAGAAACTCTGTGTTGCGTAGGTTGGAAAAAATATAAACTACGCACTAATCACATCTGTTAGGCTCTGGCAATTGTCCAATGGAAAATTCAACTAAGGTGACTGAGGGAGTGAGATTGAAGGAATGGATGACAGTGGCTAGGGAGGGAATAAAAAAAGTTGTAGTTGCTTAAAGGTCAAAGATGACTCCTACTATACCTCAGGATGCAGCATAGATCATAAATAACTATTGAAGTGGAATTTGTGGGCTTAAGTGACTGAGAGAGTAGATCTGAAAACTCTGGGCTGGAGAGATGGTTCAGCAGTTAAGAGTACTGGCTGCTTTTCCAGAGGACTAGGGTTCAAATCCCAGCATTTCTATGGTGGCTCATAACTGTAACCCCAGTTTCAGGGGATATGATGCTCTATTCTGGCCTCTGTGGACACTGCAACTACATAGTGCAAACACCTATACTCTTAAAATAAAATTTGTATAAAAAGTATAGGGAAACCTTGTCTCGAAAAATCAAAAAAAAAAAGTATAGGAAAACTCAAGTTCTTAGATGCTGACAATTTATGTTTTAGATTGTTGACTTTGAACAGCCAGTGGGACATGTGAATGAAATGTCTTTGGACAACAGGAGCTGCAAAATAAAGCAGCAGAGGTTAGGTGTGATGAAATAGGAATCGGCAGAGAGAACAAAAGACAAGCTGTCAGGCACTGCTCAAGGGTTGAGGAAGAGACTTNGGAGGGTCAGGCAAGGACATGCGGTAGAGGTTAACAAGGCAGAGATGATTGGAAACTGAGTAAGGAGGAAAGAGAATGCCAGCAGGGTTGGCAGGTGGAGAAACACAAACAAAATTGAATATTGAAAAAAAAAACTACTGAATTTCATTTTGGAAGCAACCGTTATATCAGTGTGATGAGAGGAGGAGTGTAGGGTGAGGCCTAGGTTGGGTGTGGCAGTTGAAAGACAGGAACAGGTCNGCTGAGTAGCCCAAGGACCAGGAGGCCAAAGAAGAGAGTTTGTAGGTGGAAAAAGCTCCACAGTTTTTGTATGTGAAGGAGCTGACAAAGAAGGAACAGTGAAGATGCACTTGAGAGGGAGAATGAGGCAAAGCCATGTATCCTAGAGCTAGAGCATTGCTGCACAGCCTTGCGTGTGCTCTGATGGGAGCTGTGTCTGCACTCTGCAGTTCAGCAGCTGAGCACTCAAAAGAGTGGTGCTGATGCACTTGGGCATTAAAGTTCTAATTTCTTTACATCTAAATTAATTTAAAATGAAATAGTCCATGTGGCATGTGGCTACCTTTAAGGGTACCCAAAATAGCATAAATAGTTATGTTAGGAAAGAGGTTGAGACACTGCAGGTGAAAATGGACAAGTTCTAGAAGACATTTGAGGAAGAGGTAGAAGTGTTGAAGAAACTCAGGATCTAAGGTTCCTTTTCGTGTATGAAAATACACAGCATCACTTGCCAGAAGGGTTCCAGCAGGAAGCATGGGCAGGCTTTCAGTATCCTTGTGGATTTCAGTAGCGGACCTAGCAGATGGGAATCACAGGGACACAGAGAGTCTCCTAGAGGTGACTGTGATTATTTTTGGTGCCCTTCCCTTTCTGGAGGCTATTTTCATTAACACCTCCAAATCTGGGAAACAAAACATGAGGGGACTCAGAGAGCAGGTTTAGGGGAGGTTTTTGCAGTGTGATGGTTGAGTAAAACAATGCTAAGCAAGTGAAGATGGCCAGGGGAATTGTGGATTAGAGCTGGAGGCCCTGAAAAGAGGCGGGGCAAGAGCACATTCTTCAGCTGCCAGGCTGGGGGAGAGAAAGCTGGGCAGTTTTCATTTGTGAGAATTACAGATCTGGAGATAGGATTTCCAGCAGGAAATGGGATAAGGAGATTAACAGATGACAGTTGTCAGATAAGAGGAGCACGGAAGATTGATGCACATTTTCCAAGTGCACAGGGCCGGGGACTATTTTGCTAGTTTACCTTTACCCTGCCTTTGTTCCCAATCTACCGACATAACTTGGAATATAATCTTAAATGGTAAAACCAGGTTTATTTTATCTTTTTGTAATGGTCTCCAAATTTATCAAAACTGAATTCAAAGCCTGTGAGGTCATCTTTCTTGACATTGAAATTTTGTAGGTGGAGAATGTAACATATGGATCAAGTGACTACTCGTAGGTTGTGAGCTCAGAAAGCTGAGCCTGGGTTTCTTGGTCTTTACTGCCTGCCTGCTTCCTTAACTGTGGTGTGACTTGAGCAACGGGGGCTTCTGTTCGAGATCTTTAGTAGGTATCTAATGATCTGTATGCTAGAAACACTAACACACAGCATGAACTACTGTCTGTAGCTTTACTGAGGTTGCTTTTCTGGATTTATATTTACAAATTACTAAGCTACTGACTTGACCAAAGTGAAAAAACACCTTGCTGGAATATTGCTCTGTTGTCTCCCAGCTTATTCATACATTGCCATTCTGACATTCAACAATAAGGAAAGCAGGCAGCATGTCGGTGGTGATAAATATCCTATAACAAGGCCTGCATTCTGGTCTAGCTTCAGCTGGGAAGGAGTGTGTCAATGAGCAGCTCTTTTTTTCACTTTTTAAAAAGTACTTTTTTAAGAAGTGTACCTCTTCTGCCACCTTGCCCCTTAAACCCTCTTCTGTGCTCTTCTGGACTTCACAAAGAAGAAAGATATCCAAATTATACACTAAAAAGTAAAACACTTTTCAGAGAGTATTAGAACTTCATAAGGTCACTAAGCATTTCCCTTTTTGTTCTGAATAATATTAAGAAACCTACTGAAAGGGTTGAAATTAATCGTTTGTTTTTTTATAAAATAGTACATTATATTTTTTATATATATACATACACCATGTGATAATACTAATAGTGCTTTCTCTTACCTGCTTGTATACACACCCCGAATTTGAGAAGAGGTCAGATAGAAACCAGCAGCTGCTGCAAGTGCAAATGACGATGTACAGGTTTGGGGGCTGGAGAGTTAGGCCTTCGGTTTTTGTAACACTATAGCTACTTTACAGAGTTTCTTGAAGCCATTATGGGATCAGCTCTAAAGCATTTTCATTTTTTGCAAGGAGAAGCACAAAGAAATGGGCTTAGTCATTTTAATAAACTAAACCAAAGTATTGTGCAGGTGACCAAAGAGTGTTAAGATACCCTCTTTTTAAATTAGTTAATATAGTTTTCTTGAGCATTTTTAGATGTTACAGTATTTGGAGTATGTGTGACATCAGATCATCAGACAATGATGATAGGGACTGTCGTGGTTTGAATAGGTATGGCCCACATGAACTCATGTATTTGAAGGCTTGGCCCATAGGGAGTGGTACTGTTAGGAGGTATGGCCTTGTTGGAGTAGGTGTGGCCTTGGAGGAAGTGTGTCAACGAGGGGGCAGGCTTTGAAGTCTTATATGCTTAAGCTATGTCCAGTGCAGTATACAATCTCCTTCTGTTGCCTGCAGATCAAGATGTAGAACTCTAAGCTCCTTCTCCAGCACCATGTCTGCCTGCATGCCACCATGCTTCCCACCATGATGATAATGGACTGAACTCTGAAACTGTAAGCCAGCCCCAATTAAATGTTTTCTTTTGTAAGAGTTGCCGTGGTCATGGTGTCTCTTCATAGCAATAGAAACCCTAACTAAGACAGGGACTAATATTTTTACTCAACTAAACGCTTCCTTCCTTACTCACCTTGACTTTCTGCCCCTTACCCCCAGCCCCAGGTTGACTGTATTTTAGGTACATTTAGGAGATGTAGAGGTGAAAAGTTACCTTTAGGATCCTAGGCATTGTCTTTAATGCAGTGCTTCTTAAGATATAGGTCTGATTACCAGCCCAGACTTTCTAGAAAATCAAAATTTCCAGCCTACTTCTAACCCTGATCCCTGCCAAGACCTTCAGTATCAGAATCTATGTGACATGACCCAGTAACCTGTGTATCTACAGCCCTCTAGGGAATTCTGATGCACACTCAAGTTGAGAGCCACAGGCTTTATGGCTAGAATTTTATACCTTTCTGTAGGCAGAAGTTTCTGTCCACCAGCAACTCCCAAATACCCAGCAGCCGCTTCCCAAATAATTGATTCGGAGGCTTAATATTACNTATAAATGCTCAGCCGGTAGCTCAGGCTTATTATTAACTGGCTCTTACACTTAAATTAACCCATAATTCTTATCTGTTTAGTCATGTGGCTTGGTACCTTTTCTCAGTATGACATTCTCATTTTGCTTCCTCTGCATCTGGCTGGTGACTCCTGACTCTGCCCTTCCTCTTCCCAGCATTCTTAGTTTGATTGCCCCGCCTATACTGCCTGCCTGGCTACTGGCCAATCAGTGTTTTATTAAACCAATTCAAGTGACAAATCTGTATGTACAAGAGGATTATTCCACAGCACCTTTCTTATTTTTTTATTGAGACATAATTAACATATCAAGGATTTCACTGTTTCAGTGTCTGGCGGAGTGGATTTTTACCACATTGTACAACTGTTTAATTCTGAAACATTTCATCACCCAAAAGGAAATTCCACACCTATAAGCAGCCAGTCCCCACTGCTAGCTCCATCCCCTAGCTCAGGGTGACCACTAGTTCACTTTTTGTCTCCATGGTTTGCCTATTCTGGATGCTTTATATAAATAAAGTCATGGAATATGTGGCCCTTTGTTTCTGCCTTTCACTTAACAAGATTTTCAAGGTTGACTTATACTGTTGAATGCACTTCTCTGTTTTCATGGTTGAATATTTATTGTATTGGAAAGATACAGTAGGAACATGTTTATACATTACTCATTTGATGGATATGCAAGTTGTTTTTACTTTTTTGGTGCTCTGAGTATTTATGTCCACATTTTGCAAGAACTTGTTTTCAGTTCTCTTAGGTACATAGAGTCAGTTATCATTTGTGAATATTAAGTCCAGAAAGTCCCTGGAAGTAAGTGAGCAGTGACTCATCCAGATTCAGGATTGTTCACAACATCCTCATCAGATAATCAGTACAAACCTGGCTTTGTGTGTTTCTGCTTTGAGACAGCTCCCCTAATGTATATTTCTGGTTCCTTAATATTAAAGCTCATGTCTGACAGCAATGTAACTCATGNCTGAAAGCGTTTATTTCACACATACATTTTTCTCTGATTTGTGCGTCCCAGGCAGCTCTTCAGCAGTACCCTTAAAGCAGTGATATCACAAACAGAAAGCACAAACGCTGTGAAAAATGTGACATTCAGTGAGCTGCCCAATATAGACCTGTTTGGTCTCCCCTGGGACATGTGCACTAGCAGGTCAGATCCCGCCCCCACCTTGCAATAGTTGTGAAAATACCATGAGGATTATTTGGAGGGTTGCAAGTAAGTTATAGCTAACAGGCAGATTCAAAGAGTATGAACCCAGAAATGATATATTTGATGCCAGGCACCAACTGTAGCTGGTAGTGGAGTTGCAGGATCACATGATGACTAATTTTAGTGGTTCACTGAGGATGTTAGGCATGCCACAGCAGCATGGAAGCATTCTGGCTTCTCTGCTCTTGATGATGTTTTCAGTTCTTCTTTCTTTGTTATGACCGTCTTTGAGGATATGAAATAATATCCATTTCTTTGTGGTTTTAATTTTTATTTCCTGAAATCACTATGCATATTAGTTACTTGAATGTTTTGAGAGACACCTTTTCAAAACCTTGGCCTCTTTTAAAGTGGATTATCTTTTTATGGATGACTTCTGTGTTTTGTTTTTAAACATGTATCTGGATGGTAGGTACTTACGTATATAATTTGAGAATATTTCCCCATTCTGTATGTGTGGATGTGTGTATGTATATATATGTATATATACATGTGTATATATATGTATACTTACTCTCCTGAGACTGCCCTTTGATGTGTGAAACATTGTTTTGATGAAGCCCAGCTTCACCTATTTCTCCTTTGCTCGTGCTTTGGAAACTTGAATATCCACTCTTCATGTAATTAACTAATCAGCATGTCCCGGCAGAAAACTGTTCACACATTTTTATTATTAAAGACACAAAGAGTAGAGTTTATGGTTTCAATAGATTCTCACTTGCTTTCTAAAAGGCTATCATTTATAAATATATGGTATTTGCTTATAGGGATTTATAAAGATTTATATAGAATTTTACACTAGTATCCTTAGGGCCATCTGTTTATAAAAAGCAGTGTTAAAGCCATTTAGCCAATGGCTATTTTTGTTTGGGAAAATTGAAGCAAAAAAACAAAACAAAAACAAAAAACAAAAAAACTCACTTATCACTGCTTTAGCTAATACTTCCTTTAAAAAAAAAAAGATTCTGCCTCTCTTAAAACTGTGAAAAACTTTCTACTTTGAAAGCAGGATCTCAAAAGCCATTTGTGAAAGAACACAAGCTCCCAAATGTGGAAATAAACAGGTATTGGTGTTTATTTGTGTTAGTTTAGAGGTAGTAGCCAACGTGTCAGAAAACGGAGTCTGTAGTACTTATACTAGCCTGAGCAAGCAAACAGTATCAGCCAACATGGCTTTACTCTACTAAGTAACTCTAAATCCAGAAGATCAAAGGACGTTATAACCAAAAACAGCCCTTGCTGCAATTTCCCTGTAGAAGCAGGAAAAGGCTAGAAATTACATGTCACCTTCATATCCTGGCTGGCTGACCTCAGTGCTAAGATCAAGTCCCTCTGTATGCCAGCTGTTACCATTATTAAGACTTTGCCCCGAGGGGTTAAATAGGAGAAAACTCCTGTGTCCTATCCCAGAGCAAACACAGAAGTCCCAGCCCCTTACATACCAATTCAAAGCACTCTGAGTGTGCCTGCCACTCACTCCCCCTCCTGCTCTGCTCCTGTGAGCTCCTGCTTTCTGTTGTGCTGAGTTCTGCAGCCTGGCCAGTCCTGCTGCCCGCCAGCCTTTGCAGATCAAACTGAGCCGGGAGTTTCTTCTTTCAACATAAGGTAATGTCTTTATTTCTGCTTCTCTAGGTGGGTGTTTGTTGTTTTAAAGGAATTTCTTTTTAAACTGAACCTATTTTTTAAGGCTGTATTTTAAAATCCAGCTTACTTTTTTTCAATGTAAATTCTGAATAGTGTTTTACTACTTTAAAAATCGTGCAGTGTTTATTTGAGTGTGTAGTGTGGTACAGTAGAAGAGGGTCTGCTATTCCGAAGTTTATTAAAATGTGCTTTCTTTGTGGAGTTGGAAGGAAACCTAAGGTTTAAAGTGGAGTATATTGTTTCATACCTTTTGAGTTTTGTTTAATCTCTGCCTGAATCGGGCTGCGGGGTGTTTGAAAATGTGCCCCTACCATGACCAGTTGATAAAAAGATAGGTAACGAATCATAGGGATCACTTTACTCACTTGTACCAATAAGTATTTTTAAAAAGCAGTAAATTAATCTTCCAGCCTATGATGAGAGCCCCCTCGGGAACTAAGCATCAACAGCAGGTTCAGTTTTACCCCATGTTATTTCAAATGTTCAGTCCAGTGTGCTCCTCTGAGCTGCATCTGAGCTAATTAAATGGTGTGCCTTGTATGTACTTTAATTGTACCAGTGATGGCTGCATTAGGATTGGAGTTACTGCTTAACGTCCTGTTAGCAACAAAATAGGTTTTTCTATATTGACTTTTATTTAAAGTGAGAATGGATAATTTATATGTAACTGGCAAAAAAAGAAAGAAAGAAAAAAAAGTCCAAACTGGTCTTAATTCGTAAAGAATGTTTCNGTGTGGTAATGAAAGCTAACATCTCTCATTCTGGACTCTGGTGAACAAAAATGCCCTTCATCAGGGACAGTGCAAGGCTTTCAGAGCATGCTTTGTGATTTGCTAACAATTGTCTTTAATGGAGAAGTAGCCATGTGGACATAAGGATGAAATACACTCCTTTTACCTGTAGAGGATGATTCTAGACCCTAACATTTGTAGACAGGAACTCCAGCTCGCTCTGATGACTGGGCCGGCAATAGATCCAGAAGTAAGCCCTGAACCAGGAGGCAGGGGGCTCTCTGCTTCCATGGCTTTAATTCCTGATGGCATGTTCTGCTTTTTTNTGTGCTAAAATAGTTATCTTGTTTATTTACTTTTTAGTTTTGCCTCTGTAATTGGTGATGCTAGGGTGTTTTTACTATCAAATACTGAACATTAGAATATTTACAGAATTACACTTCATTTGGACTGACTCATGCTTTATGTAGCTTACATTATACACCTGAAATTAAGAATTGTGAGCATAAATTTCTTACACTGATTATAAAGAATATGCACTGACTGAAATAATTGCTCTACAATGCAGTTTAAGAAACACATGTTAACCTTGACTCAGCTTGAAAAATATCTGTATATGATTGATTCCTCTAACCTTCAGCTGTAGTCTCTTCATAGCTTNTATTGGACCAATTACTCTTTTTGGTAACTCTTGAGAAATCTTCTTTTCTATGTTTGTTGTTCCCAATTCTTCTCCTTCTGTCTTTACTGCTGTGAGTCCTGGGATTGAATCTGAACATTCTGACAGGAGGACTCTTAAAACACTAATGTGTATGTTGGACAACTGGTCACACACTGACATACACTGAACATTTCCTATTTTTAAAACATTGCAATTAGTGATCATACCCCAACACAGGAGATAAAATTGAGATAAGATCAAGACAGTGAGCTGCTATGATATGGAATGGGCATATGCTTTTTAGCTGATTGACCTCTCAATCTACTATAGAGCACATAGAGAGATATGGCTAGCTTTGAGAAATGGAGTGGGTTGTTCTCTTCGCCTTACTTCTGATTCTCTCCTTTTAGTTACTGTTAAGTAGGATCATTTACTGCTGGCCTTCATATTTAATTTATAAGAAAAGTCACAAGGAGCGTAGTAGGTGTTCCTCGTATGGGTCACTAAATAGGGACATTTACCCGTTTAACTGAAAAATAGGGATTCATTATTTTTGCAAGCAAACGAGAATCCCAGGTCAACAGTAAATGCTGTACCGTTCAGCTGATACATACAAAAAAGCATGTATCAGAGTTCAGGAGCATTGTAGTGATAATTTAAGTAAGGAATAGAAAAATAGTTATGAAAATGATAGCCTGGCTATACTAAAAGTAAATATACTGATCAAAATGAAAAAAGAAAAAGCATTTACAAATTCAGTGTTTTCTAAGCTTAAAACAGTTTCAGAGTCCTTTCATAAGAGGATGCCCTTATCAGTGTTTCATACAAATATTTGAGTGATGTTTCCCAAGTTGCTCAATAAACTAAAAGATCTATCCCCTTGAGACATTCCGGCCAGGCTCTGCAGGGAAGGACCCATTTGGGAAGCTGCCCTAGAAACTTGATTTGCTACTGCTCAAAATTCACAGCTCAGCAGGAGGTGGGGGGCTTGAGACAAACACAGCATTTGTGGGGGAACTTTAGTTCTCAGTAAACACATTACCATTTAAATCAAATAGTTTTAAATGCTTTCTGGTGAGCAATCCCAGTTTTTGACAAAATGAGAGAATTTTTTAAAATCTTCACATCCTTCAATGTGGCAATAAATGAAAGGAAGATTTTCTTCTTGACTTACTTCTGTGATGGGGGTTTACTCCCAGCTGATAAATTCTGAGGGTTTGGTGGAGTGTTAAGCATCATGCCATACAATGTCTCCAGATGAGCCTGTGGCTTGCTCTCCATTAGTTGGCTCAGTGATGTGATCCGGCATGACCAGGAAGAGCTGGATAGTTGCCTTGTTGCAAGTTGAGTTTTCTTGAAAAAAGAGTGTATTCAGATGACCTCAAGACAAAGACTTACATCCCAAGGGCCTTGTTTATTTCCAGAACACTTTGTAATTCTTATTTGGTATGGATATGAAGCTGGGAAGCAGCCGTGTCATCTGTAGGTTGTGTGACTGTAGCATTAGAAATTTAAGATGCTCAAAGTGTAACCAGAATTGTTTCCTCTTTTCTTGGAGTGAACTTCAGGGAACATGCTCTTCAGTTGGTGGAGCTNGAGACTTTACTTTAGCAACTGACCAGTGGTTATGGATATACTTTTCTTGAGGGTTAAATAAACTCATTTGTCAAATTAGCTATTTTCTAAACTGCCTTCAGAAGACCCACAAGTTACCGAGACTGTGTGACAGTTTGTTTCAGGTTTCTGTACATTGTACATAGGAATTCTGCAGTTGTCTCTCATTTATTAAATGCTGATGTCTTAGTAAGGCTTCTGTCCTTGCCTCTGCCCTTCCAGTGCAAGAATTGTCACCAAGGAAACAAGTGGAGATGTGTTTACATTTCCTGAAATATTTTCTAAATGTTGAGTATTTTGAGTGACAGTTGNATCCTCTTAAAAACTGATGAACATTAATTTTGTAGACTATAATTGCTGCCTTGGCTGCATATTAGAATCACTTGGGAGCTTTAAAAAAAAATCACTGATGGTCATACCATTACAGTATGAGTGAAATTAGAATTGCTAGCCAGCAGTCTGTTTCTGTAATTTTAAAAATATACATTACTGAAATGATTTTGATGTGTAGCTGCGGTGGAGACTATTGTAACAGGCCTATGGTTTTGCAATTGTCTGTTATATTCATTGCATTTCCCTTAAGACTTGTGATCTAAATGTGTGCCTTGGGTGGGGTGGGAATTAGGGAACCACCGTTAGAAGGACTTTGCCTTNCATTGTTTGACATTTCTGAGTTAGAAAGATTCTTTGGCTTTAGGTTACATAATTTTGGTTATACGGATTAGCACAGTACTCCAGATTTAGAGTTAAAAAGTAATTCAACTTAATGGAATTTAACCTCTGAACTACAGACTCAAAGATAATGAGTCTCATCTCTCTCATGATGCTCACTTACAATGTGAATTTGAGACATGGGTACTGTGTGGTGTGGTCACTTCTGTGGCTCTCTAAATACTGCTTTCATAATTGCAGTATGTGATAGAGTTCTTGAAGTATATGTAGTTAGGGAGGTAGGTGTTCATGCTATGAAAATGGTAGCATCCTTTGTCTCAGATTGTAAGTGAGAAATCTCATTTTTACACCTGTCTTTTCCTGCATAGACCCCATACCAAAGGAACATGGACATAAAACAAATGAAAAAATAGGACTGATGTTTCTATAAGCCTGAATTCCCTTTAACTTATCCCTGCATGTATAAATTCATGCCTTGGCAACTGATGCATCTCTAGCTAGCTAAATTCAGGGTTTTTTCTGATTTGCTCTGGTGCATTTCCTATCTTCCTAAGGTTTTTTTGACTTTTATCCTGTTCTATTGTAAATGTGGACAAAGGCTCTCCCTTTTTCTCCTATATCATTAAGTTTTTATAAAGACTATCAGTAGTTTTGTAGAAAGATATGTAGCACTTATGGTTTATCCTCTTTGGTGTCTTTATCAATATATATTATATATATATTGATATGTATATATGTTATATGTTATATATATATATTTATATATGTATATTCAGAGAGGTTATATAACGGTAAAATGCTTTGTACATTCCACTTTCAAAGGTGGTAGTTGTTATTGTGTAAGTTGACACTACCTAGTTGATAATACAAATTTAGTAGTCAAACAGCAAAGTCTCATGAAAAAGAGTTAATTCTTTCAGAGTTCCCGCACCTAAGTCAGTTTGCCTGTTCATAGTGTGGGAAAGGATCCTGCTGCCAAAGAGGCTCTGATAGGATGTCTGTGGAGTCGGTAAATGGCTGTGGGATTAGATCAAAAGAATGGCTTTGGGTTTGCTGCATCTTATGCTTGTGGGGAATAATAGAAACAACACTTTTGTATGGTTCTTAGCAACCTGTAAAATGTTTTTAAGTGCTTAGGTGGAAATATGTATAAAATATTCTTTTGGAAGAGAGTTTAATGGCAGAAAGTTTATGAACTCAAAGAAAAAAAGTTACTTTGTATCAGAAGGTAAGAAGATACTTCTTTCTAAGACAGGCTCCTTAAGTCTCTAAACTAAACATATGGGCTTTGCTCAGGTTACAGTTACATTATTTTGAAATTATCTGAGTAGCAGCTGAGAGTAAGGATGGATCTATTGGCTTGTTTTTGTTTGTTTCTAGTTAGTGATGTAGCAGTGGCTGGATAGCACCTCTGATTTATTAAGATGTCTCTGGTACTCTTGAAAGTTGAATTGTAACCTTTAAAACCATCTTGGGAAATACTGAATTTAGAGGCTTTTTCATGTGCGTGTCAGACAGAATTTTATGTCAGTAGTCTCTGGTGAACTTAAAAATACTGTTGACCTTGGCATTTCCCTGGAGTCATCTTGGCGTATTGGAAAGCCTTGCCCTTAGAGTCTTGGTGTGGAATTGAATCCCAGTCATATGATTTGGAAGAGACTTTCATATTGTTGACACTTAGTTTTCTCTTTAATGGGTTAAACTATCTTCATAGAGGTATTTTGAGAAAGTGATTCACACAGCAAAGTAACTTAAAAATTTCTACTAATGCTTTATGAGGAAAACTACTCCTAGAGACACAGCCTGGCTGATGTCCTTCTGAACCCTCCCCTAGTTGAACAGCACCATGCAGAAGATGACCGGCACACATACATTGTTTCTCACAGCCTGTAGAGAAGCTATGGTCTCCTGCCACAGAACTGAATACTGAGAAGCCAACGTACTGCTGGTGATCAGAACCAAGTGTCAGAGGAACGATTTCCTGCTAAAACAAGGTCGATAAACAATAGATACAAATGCTTCCCAAATCGCCTTTCATCCTTTGTGAAAAGACAAACTTGAAGTCCTTTTGTGTACCATCTTCTGTTTGGAGAAAAAGAGGGAAGGTAATTCATTCCTTACATATATATTTTACCGAAGAGATTCAACATCCTGTCAGATGTTATCAAAATTGGGCACAGCACAGTTTGGGAGAATTGATACAAGCCATAGTTAAATTCAAATTTTAATTAGAACTTATGTTAAAATGTGTTACTTTCTCTGCCCTAATTAGAAAAATTTTTTTTTCTTCAGCCCTTTTGTTCAACCTCCTTGCATTGTGCATCCCCTCACCATTGCTTAGGCCTAGTTCCCTTACTGCCTCGAAGCCTTGTTTGAGGTTTTCCTCTTCCTGGAGAATGTGTGCCAAGGGCTAGCAGCACAGACATGTTGCTGGAGGCTTGTTGCTGCCTCTAGGCACCTGGTTCAGAACCTGTCTATTAAGCAGATCCCCAGCAGACCCCTAAATTTGGAGGCATGGNGCCAGCATTCAACATTTTAATCTAGCGGATGTGCTCTAGGGAGCCTCACTCTTCTGAAANCAAGATTGGCTACAAACTGGAATGCAGTCTTAACCATTAACTTTAATGCTGTGAGTCTGGGGAGGCAGTGTTATTCAACGTATGTCATCTGAGCTTTTAGAAGGTAGAACACTCTTAACCTTGGCATCATCTTCCTTGTTTCACCACTCATCATTGGTGTGTGACTCTGGGCACCTTACTTAGTCTCTATATCAAGTTTTGTTTTGCAAAATGGACTAGGTAATGCTTCCCACATCTGTTTTCCTGAGGGCTGTTAGTAGGATCAGCTGGAGTGAGATGATGNATGGGAAAGTGCTTTCAAAATACCAAAGAGGTGCACTGTTGTGCTGTTGATGGCAAGGAAGACATTGTTCCTTCAGGCTATGAGTCCTGTGTTTGTTAAGGGTAGTGATGGCTTCACAAAGAGCTTGCCTTGGTAATTGGATCACATCTGTGTATCCTCTTCAACAGTACACTTAGATTTTAACTTGGCAGTTTTCTGGACCGGTTAGAAATTGTGACTTCTAGTTCCAAGCTGGGGCTGCATGGTTCTTCATGTACTTTGGCTGTGCCCCTGAAGCCACTGCATAGTCCCATGGCGTCCTTTAAGTGAGTTGTGTTATTGGTGTAGTNTGATGCATATTGTATTAGTGATAAATTTTCATAATTCAGACAGATTGTATCATGATTATGTAATAAGATTTTCAATTATGTGCTTTTTTCTTTGAAGTATGAAAGTATGAGTTTTGTATTATAGGATCTAATTCTAAGCACACAAACTGGTGACCCTGTACACACCCGTGTGTGCACGCGCGCGCACACACACACACACACACAGTCTTTATTTTAACCACATAGACTGTTTCCTGGCATTTCTGGAGTTTCACACATGCAAGCTCTCTACCACTGAGCTACAGCCACTGACCTTCACCACATTGATTCTTCACAGTAGAGTTTTCTGCAGATAGCTTTATCTGTAATAATAGTGTCCACTGACTTCTTCCCATCCATTACATTCAGATCTAAATCACTATTCTTTTAGTTTTGTTTTGTGTTCTTTATAGTTTTTTTCTTTTTCTTCATTTATTTATTTATTCATTCACTTATTTATTTATTTGAGGCAGGATCTGATTCTGTAGCTTGGTTGAATCAAACTCACCATTCTCTTGCCCCCAAGTTCTGGAATTCTAGACATGCTACCATCATGCCAGACGGACTCATTCCTTTCTGTTATATGTAATACCTAACAAGATATGGCAGAATTTAAGTTCTCTGTTTATTGTAATTTAAGTTGTTTGCTTTTTTCACCTTTAAAGTGTTGTAGCCCAGACCCTCGTGATATGCATATATATATATATATATATATATATCTGAATACACATTATTCTTATATATCTGAAGTTTTACCCTAGTAGAATTGTGGGCCGGAGGATAATATTTCAAATTTTGACAAGTAGTGCCCTGTTGCTGCCTTAGAAGGGCATATCACTTTGCGTTTAAACAAATTTAAGAAGAAAGCAAGACTTTGAAACAAGGAAACTTAGGTGATTTGATCTGTTGTTCAGTTAGTGGTTGGTAAGATCAACCTGAAAACTGCCCATGCTGTTTGTTTGCAGTTGCACTTCTCTCAGTTTCCATCTTAAAATTTTTGGGCTTTAAAAATTGGAAACATTAGCTGGGCAGTGGTGGCGCACACCTTTAATCCCAGCACTCAGGAGGCAGAGGCAGGCGGATCTCTGTGAGTTCAGGGCCAGCCCGGTCTACAGAATGAGTTCCAGGACAGGCACCAAAGCTACACAGCGAAACTCTGTCTCGAAAAACAAAACAAACAAAAAAAAATTGGAAACATCATTTCATATCTTTCATATTTAAATCACCCAGTGCATGACAAATGGTATTGGAAGCTGAAGTGAGGTGAAATCAATGNCTTTTAATGAATTGATATTGACATATCAGATTCCTGCAGAGTGAGAGGCTTGAGTGCCGAGAAAGCTTTCTTTGGATGTGCTCTCAATAGAACGTGCTGGCTTGAACGTCACTGTCTCTGTAAGTTAGTCTTTATGTATGACTCAGAACTGATCTTACACTCCACAATAGATACTGTTATTCTTGCATTTATAATCACACACCAGTACACTTAGTACAGGATTTGTCACATGTGAAAATGGAATCTCCTTCTGCATTACTACTTACTGTCTTTATTCTCCTCTGCTCTGTATGCTTTGCTGTTAGTTCCCCTCCATCCTAGCATCAGACCAATTTTTCCTCCTCCAGTTGTCTCTGGCCTCTCTCAGCGTGGGCTTTAGTATCAACTCCTAACTTCAGATTGAGGCTTTGCTGTTTTGGTCATCTGAATGTTGTTTGAATCTTAAATGGTCTTTTAATAAAAAACCCAGAGCCAGATATCAGAATGAAAGCTGAAAGATCAGAGAAGCAGATCAAGCCACAGCCACCACCTGTTACCTTACCAACTCCATGAATCCTCTGACTGAAATTGTCTGAGTCTTCACCCAAAAGGGTCTCAGCTGAACTNTCTTAGTTCCTGTTTCCTCACTCANGCCTTATATGCCTTTCTCTACCCTGCCATCACTTCCTGAGATTAAAGGAGTGTGTGCTTCCCAGTACTGGGATTAAAGGTGTGTGCCACCACTGCCTGGCTCTGTTTCCAGTGTGGCCCTGAACTCACAGAGATCCAGACTCTGTGATCTCTGTGTCCTGAATGATAGGATAAAGGGTGTGTGCTACCACTGTCTGACCTTTATGTCTAATATAGTGGCTGGCTCTTTCCTCTGATCCTCAGGCAAGCTTTATTAGGGTACACAATATATCACCACATCTGAACCCCTATACCAATACAGCTACTGAGCCTAAATAAGTCATTAATATTTCTTAAAACAATTGGTTTGTTTTTGCTTTGTTTTTTTGTTTTTTATTTACTTATGAGTCCAATTGGTTGTTTCCATTTTATGATTATGATTAAAGAAGCCAAATCAGAGAAGGCACATGCCNTTTTCTCTAACTGCAATCAGAAGTCTGAGTTCATGTTATTCTGTACTACATACGTGACAGGATATCTCCAGGTTACAAAAAGGTTGCATTTCTAAATAGCATTTGTAAAGCTGCATTTTATCACAGAGAGGGGAAAAGTTATTTGGTCATATTAAGTGTCTCTTTTGGCATATCCACACATTTTTAACTCTTACAGAACAATAGATAGTGTGGTACAGCAAGACTAAAGGAGAACGGTTGCCATGATTCTGGTTGTAAAGACAAAGAGATTTAATCAGAAGAAAGAAAACTGGATGGAAATGAGAGAATCTAGATAATAGGATCAACTAGTCAGTAGGAGTGATTGCATTAAATATGAAAAACTAGACCAACCAGCCTGCAAACCACAAGTGCCTGCCTGTCCTTTTGTGCTTCTGTCACTNAGCTCCGCAGATACTTGTGTTGGGATGACTCTGCAGGCCTGGATGGCAGCAGGCTTACAGCCTGGGGCAGGTGGAGCCAGAAAAGTGAGGGCTTCTAGTGAGTGTTCCTGCAGGATCCTATCTAGTGACTGCTCTACATACAGTTACACGTTCAGTTTTAGTTAGCTTTTCTAAAAGGCCAAGCTTCTTTAAATGTTCTTCATGTTTGTTGATTTGGGAGCATTCCCATACATCCCATCTTTCTGTTAACAGTGTGAAGCTGTGTTCTTCCTCAGCAGGAACGTCAGTGGACATCAGTGAGATGGTAGGCATCCTTGGTGGTAGCTGACCACTTAACTCTGACCAGTCACCTTAGTCTGTGCCTGCCTTGCTGTCTCTGATTGAGATAATATACTGAATTCCCATTGCTTTGTGTTGGGGATATATCTGGTTGCTTAGACTGGATGCCTTTATTCCAGAGTGATTTTATGAAGGAGAAAGCTTCTTCATATACCATAATTCAAAAATTCTCTCAACAGCCTTTGGTAAAGGAGGTTGGGGGCTGACAGGCTAGTTTGAAAAGTGATGGCAAGACCTTTTAGACCTTTTGAGTTTATATGTACAAGGTTTAAAATATTTTATTTTCCTACCAAGACAATTTTGATGTGTAATTAATTTCTTACTTTGTGGTGTTTATTTAGCTGAGTTTATGCATAGGTGTGAGGTGGTTTTTAATCTGAAAGATAAATATTACATTAATGATGCTAAATTTGCATCAGAGTCTATCGAGTATCCTCTGGTACCAGTATCCTGATGGGGACTTTGTGCATTCCACTGGCAGGTTCTGCTTAGAATGGCCCCTGCTGAATTGATGGAGTGGATGAGAGTGGGACAGGACTCTTGCGCCTGCGTGACCCAGGTTACAGGAGCACACACACAGACAGAAAAGAGATTACTTCTCTTAACATTTATATATGTCCGAGGTGGGAAGAAACTGGAGAGAGATTGCTCTAGAAGCCACATCAAAAGGTTAGGGATCTAAAGGAGTCCATGTGTATGGTGAATAGATCAGTGGTGTTTTATGACTATTCTTACTGTAAATCCCCATATTTTGTTTATGTGTATATTGCTCAGAATGAGATGGGTGGTTCAGGTTGCTGGGGGGTGGGGTGTCAGGGTTGTCTAGTTTTGCTGTTTCATGTTTACTGGACAAAAGTATTCCTGGTACTGTGAGCATGTGAGAGATTTCCTGTATATTGAAGGCCCAGGTCCTTGGGTAGAAGGGGGAAAACCTAATTTAATGTGAAACAAATCTCTCCTACAATATCATTTTTCTTGTGCAAACTGTATACAACATAGAAAGTAAATTCATGAACAACTTTTACATTGTGCCTAAAGGAAAAATCCTTTTATTCCTGATAATTTGTGTTGTAAGAATTCTTAGCTAACTAATCTTTATTTCAATAGGCTTGTTCTTACTCTGCAATTTGAGTGACTTAGAGAAAAAAATCTTAAATTGTTGTGATTTTTCTAAGCCATTAAAATTGTGCCCATTATTTTAACTATACACTTACTTGCCTTCAGTGTCACCCTTCATTCAGCCCATTGCTCCTAAATTAGAAGTTAAAGGGTGTTGTGGTTGTTGTTGTCTTCTCTCCTTTGGGAAGAAAAGACAGCGAGCGCTGAGAGGAAAGGTGGGGTAGAGAAAGGCATCCAGTGAGGATGGAGGAAGACACAAATAGAGGAGGGAGCTCTTGGTGACTGNCCCTTGGCAGACACTGACTCATGACTCCTGCAGGAACCCTCATTTCCTAAGACCAGCATTTAGATGTTTTAAGTGTCTTCCTTATTTATATATTTTCCTGCCTGCTTAGAACTGGATGGCTTTATATCTTTATCATTTCTAGGGCCAAGAAATTGGAGCATGGCTGTGATCAGTGGAAGTGATTCTGTGCTTCTGAGCAATGGCAGCATCTCAACCAGCACTACCAATCCTTGTCCCCTCACCCCCAGTGATGGAGACCTCACAGCCCAGCAGCTCACACCCAGAGAAGCCCCGAGAACAAAAGGGAGTCCAAATGGATGCCTGCAACTTAATGGCACAGTTAAGTCATCCTTTCTGCCTTTAGACAACCAAAGAACACCTCAGATGTCAGCTCAGTGCTGCCACCCTTGTCCATACCATCACCCTGTGACCAGCCATAACAATCACCAAGAGTGCCATCCCGAGGCTGGCCCTACAGCATCCTCCGCTTTGGCCTCCTGTTGCATGCAGCCACATTCCGAATACTCTGCATCTCGGTGTCCAAACCATTCACCTGTATATCAGGCCGCACACTGCCTTCAGCCCTCGCCATCCTTCTNCCTTCATCACCCGTGGCCTGACCATTTCCAACATCAACCTGTACAGCAGCACCTGGCCATCATCAGGTGAGTGTGCTGATGTCTTGTTGGCCTTCAACATTAAACTAATCCCACATGAACATGACAGCTTCTATTTATTTCTTCAAAAGAAGGATGGAAAAGAAAAAAATGGTCAGGAAATAAAACCCATATAAATACTTACTCTGTGGATTATATGAAGCCCACTAAAATATAATTGAAATAGTGTATTTGTGATATCCATTAACTTTGTGTGCATGTATATGTGTGTGGTTTGTATATGTGGATGTGACAGGGGCTTGTGTGTAGCCCAAGGCTTTTTTAACTCTTGTTACTATGCATAAGAGATATATTTGTGGTGAGGTGACCCAAATAGGGGCCTCCTTGTTGTGTTATGAGTAGTGGCCAGCCTGTATGAAATAGGGGCCTCCTTGTTGTGTTATGAGTAGTGGCCAACCTGTATGAAAAGGAAGTTAAAACTGCTTGCTTCCTTATGATTCTCTGCATCTGTGCTCACAGTTTCTATTCATGGAGTTGAGTGATTATGTAGTACATTGACATCAGAGAGAAGTAACGTCCTTCCACAGCAGACAGAGCCTATAAGTCTGAAGCATGGGATTTTAAGACATTTTTAGATCTGGTAGATTGAAAGTGGTTTAAGAATTGCCATCACTATCAGTCCATCTCCGTGCCTTGGCCCACTTTCTTTTATATGAGCTTTTCAGAAGTACTTGTCATATAGAAGTTAAGTCATATCCACTNCAGGTAAGCAGTGATGGCATGTTTTATAGAGTACAAGTTCTTTGTAAACACAAAATATTGTTGTGTGATTTTAGGCAGTAAATTTTTACGAACCAGAAAGAGAACAACATTCCCTTTACAATCGAGGAGTACTTCTCTCTCTCTCTCTCTCTCTCTCTCTCTCTCTCTCTCTCTCTCTCTCTCTCTCACACACACACACACACACACACACACACACACACACACACGAGAGCTTAAGATGCACTTTGATCAGTTTGTCAGAGGTTCACACTAGTGTCATCATCCACATCTCAGTATCACTCCAGACAAGTTCCTGTGTCCTGTCAGTCCTTGCCTCTTGCTTCAGTACACACCATGGCCATTCTGTTGACCTGCTCCTGGACACACAGTCAAACTGCATTTATTTTTTTGTGCCTTGCAAGTTTTGCTCATCATAACATCTAAAGATGTATGTAATTGTTTACTGTTTTGTTTTTACTGCAGACTAGTAAGCCATTGTGCACATGCTGCAGACTCTCTTGTCAGATAGGAGCCAAGTCCAGTATGGGGAGAGAGTCTTCATCTTTGCCAGGTTTTACAAATCGTTGAGATTGACTGCTCTTTGTCTGTCAAGGAGGAGATGTGGGAAGGGAGGGGAGCAGTCTCTGAAGTATGTTTCTTTGGACTCCGAGTCCATTTCCCGTTAGATTTGAGAGCCTCTATGTTCTAGAAGTGAGCGGAATTCTCAAGAGCTAGCCTTAGGTGATCTGTCCTAACAGCTCTGGGCTCTGTGATCAGGTTTGGACTCTTCCCATGTTGAGTTAAGCTCTGTAACTAGTGGATTCTAAAATTACATACTCATAAGTATTTATATGATTAAGTCATCAATTATATATATGGTTGTAGAGTGTGAGGGAAAACAGCTAGTTATACATGCTGAAACTGTTGAAGCTGAACTCCATGTAGTAAGTCTTAAAGCAAATCCGGGTAAATAAACAGTGCTTTCAGTATGCCAGACTGTGCCAAGACTTTCTGGATTTTACTTAGCATTTGTTCATGACCTAATTCGAAAGGAATGAGAGTCCTGCGTGCACTTTAAGTGNAATGACTTTAAAACTCAAGTTAATGGCAAATGGCTGAGCTTGCCACTGCCTATGCTTGTCACTGGAGATCCTACAACCCTGGTGAACTTAATGTAGATGGGGTAGAACACTGGGTTCCTAGATTTGTCCCTGTGGATTCTCCTTTAGATCTTAAGTAGACAGAATAATGCAAAGCTAGCTGCTTTCCTGGGCAGANGATGTTGTGCATATTGCATACCTTATTCTGCTTCTAGAATGATTCCCACAGTTCTTGCATTTATTTACATATGTAATCAACAATATGCATTGGATACTCTAATGTGCCCACACCAACAGTGTCATACTAAGCAGAGTGAAATATCCTTTTTGCCTTCATCAAGTCTTTAGACTACTAAAGGTAAATCAAATAGACAGCTACAGTATTGTGATAAATCCTACCAAAAAGGCACACACAGGGCTGAAGATGTATCGCACCAATGGAGAGAGAACAGAGGCCATTGTCTCAGTTGTCTTGCAGACAATGTTTATACAAAGAGCTACAATGTAGTATGAGCCCAGCTCCAGCATAACTGATTGTCATTAGACTGCAGTGGAGGAGAGAGGAGTAGTAAAGGGAGAGGTGAACTGGGCCCAAGTCCTCAAGGAAATTGCAAACCGAGGCTTTCTAGGCCCTGTTCTGAGGAATTGTTGTTGCTCTGTGTGTAGCTTCTCTGTCTCTCTTCATGTGTGTGTGTGTGTGTGTGTGTGTGTGTGTGTGTGTTATGAATTGCATAAAATACCATTTTAGCCATTTTTGAGTAAATGTTCAGTTATGTGGCATTAAACACATTCATGTTACTGAACACGCATCATGGCCACCCAAACCAGAAGATATATCTTCCCANTCTGAAACTCTGTACCTATTAAACACTAGCATCCCTTCCTCCTCCCCTCCAGCCCTTGACAATAACCATTCTACCTTCTCCTTCTACAAACTTGAGTATTGTGGGTACCTCATATATGTAAAATCGCAGTGTTTGTCCATTTGTGACTGTTTTTTTTTTTCACTTAGTATGTTGTCAAGACTCAACAAAGTCATTGCATATGGCAGTATGTGAGTGCTGTATTTTGTATATATATTCATCTGTTATGGACATAGGGACATATGGACACTGCCTTTTGTGTAGATAATGCTACTGTGAGCATGGGTGTATCAAATACCTATTGGAATTTCTGCTTTCAGTTGTTTGGGGTGTATACCCACACCAGAGGTGGAATTGCGGAATCCCATGGTGATTGTGTTTTTGACTTTGTGCATAACTCACATACTGTTTTTTCATAGTGGTTGTACCATTTTTCATTCCCACTAGCAGTGTACAAAATTCAGTTTTTTACATCCTTGCCAACACTTGCTATTTTACTTGTTTTGTTTTGGGANGAGCCATCTATTGAGTGTGATATCATAGGTAAGAATCATGGTATGATTTGCTTTTCACTCTCCTTGTGGAAGACAGATTGAACTGGGCCAGGACTGTGGTAGATAGGAGGACAGCATTAGATAGGAATGATGGTGACTTGAACTAGGATTTAGAAAGAAGTCAGTTCCAGAGGGAGTAGACTTTAGTGGATTCAGTGATTCATTAGTTGAGACGCTAGAAGAATCTACAGCTGATTGTTATTTTCTGAGGAGGTGGGTGACAGGTAATGCCAGTCACAGAGATGAAGAAAATAGAAAAAGGGTCCTGAATGAACAACAGAGCCTACAGTGTCCAGAGGGCCTGGGATTTGGTGATGTAGGCTATCGTGCTAGAACAGTAACTGTGAAGAGTGATGTCAGGAGCTGGAGAGAGGGCTCATTCATTGGTGAAGAGTGCTTGCTACTCTTCCAGAGGACCCGAGTTCGATTTCCAGCACTCAGGTTGGGGAGCTCACAGCTACCTGTAACTCCAGGGGACTCAGTACCCCTTTCTGGCCTCCATGAGTACCTGAACAATACACACACACACACACACACACACACACACACACACACAAATAAAAGAGAAAAAGATTGTTGTCCTTTGAGCTCCCTTGAAAGCATGATGATACTGAATAATACATGGCAGTGACATGGAGGGCAGTAGGGATTATCTCAAAAGACCTCAGACTAGTGGTTATTTATATGTAGAATTCTGCTGTGGCACGGAAAGGCACTGAGCCAGGTGCTGCCTCCCGTTTCCCAACCTGGTAAAATGTCAACAAAGCCGCTGTGCATGATAGACCTGAGGTGTAAGAGCAGTTCAGCTGAGTCTGAAGAGGATAAGGGAATTCTGAAAATGAGAATGTCGTATGTCACTGCACTGCTTTTGTCAGCTGTCCTGCCTGCTCTCAGGAGATGATCCTAGAGACTGGTCTCTTCCAGGTGCTGCTGTACATTCCTAAACTTCTGTGATGGGTTGCACAACAGTGCATGTTGCTATTTAAGAATACATGATGTAAGCTGTGTTCATGACTTAACATTTCCATAAAGGATACCTGAAGGTTGACGGCCTTATGGTAAAGTACAAAGATGGAGGCTCCTACATGCTCTTGATGGTTAGCACTGTTTGCATTTGGGCTACAAATCAGCCTACCTGCTGTATGTTTTGTTTTATTTTTAACATCTTTATTTATTCATAAAGTACTTAAGCCATGGAGTGTTTTCAAAGGTCAGTCAAATAGATCATGATGGTAATCTTTGCCCCAGTCATTTGCNCCCTCCTTTAAGGTATCATCTTCCCACATCTTCACCTTTCATAGCACAGGTCCTCATTCACTCCTTGACTGATCTTCCCAGGGCGTTATATCAATCACTTGTGTGTCATTTTATTTTCCTTTTAAAAATTCTCTTAATTTTATGACTCATAACATTAAGATCATTGCAAAAGTTACATTTAGTTTTTGTTTTGTTTTTTATTTTTTCGAGACAGAGTTTCTATATGTAAACTCTAGCTGTCCTGAACTCACNCTGTAGACCAGGTTGTCCTTGAACTCAGAGATCTGNTTGCCTCTGCCTCCTGAGTGCTGGGATTAAAGGTGTGATCACTACTGCCCAGCTTAAAAGTTACACTTAGTACATCCTGTTTTAATATCACTTATCACTGAATATAAAGTAGCTTAAAGGATATTATTTTAAAGCTTCAGACTTTTTCACTTGTAGATTCTTGTCCTCATGTCCATTGTTCAACCGTTAGTTAACCTGATTAGTTGAAGACAGGAAAGGATTCAGTAAGGCAGGAAATAGCCTCTCCCTGCCATAGAACAAAGCCTGTGCCAGTGAGTCNTAAGCCTGGTTGTTCATCTGGTCACTTGGGGAGTTCAGAAGTAAATAAGTGGAATATATGAATAAGGGGATTTTGCAATGAAAACAAAGAATTCGAGGAGTTCAGAGNTGGTGGAAATCAATGAGCTGAATGAACTTTAGGTCTGCCTAAGAATGGGACTTGTGTGACCTTTGAAGGATGGCTAGGAATTAATAAAGGGAGATGAGGAGAAAGGACATGGAGGGTGGTTAGAAATTAAGAATAAAATCATATTGATCTGGGCAGAATAGGGCATATACCTACCCACCTGTAATCCCAGAACTCAGAAGGCTGAGGCAGAAGGACCTTAAGTTTGAGGGACCTTAAGTTTGAGGTTTCAATCTATTTTTTTTAATTTAAAAAAAATGTGTTTAAGAAAGGGTAGAAAAGAGGAATCTTTTGAGATGGTCTTGAGGCGTTTTCTTAGTTTTACACGCTCCCCCCCCCCAAATGTAGCCCAGTTGTATGAAGGCCTGTACAGTAATGATCTGCTCTTTATCATCCAGAGGTTGGAAGATGCCTCGCAGGACAGAGTCATGTTCTACCTAAGCTGTTGAAACAACTTTCCAATTATTCATTTGGGATTTTACTGCCATATTAAAGTGAAAGGGCCATAATATTACTGTACCATTAATAAGGAGTTTTGTATCCAAAAATAGCCAAGAGTTCTAATGTCAATCACTTATCTTTTAATTTGGTGTTGTAGACAAGGGTCCTTGGTTATAACAGAGCACTCTGTACCTGGCTGTGCCATAGGCTCATTATCATGTTGAACCTGTATTTGGAGGAACCTGCCAAGTGCATTTTTGTTTCTTTGAAGGTGCTTTTCCAGACAACAGTTACTGTTGAGTGTGCCGTGTAGCACACTGGAGGACTTAAGAGCTATGCAGAGTTAGCAATGCTTGCCATGAGGGGACCCTGGAACCCTGCCACTAGCCCCTTAAAAGTTAACTGAGCATTCCTGCCCACCATGTACTTGCAACAGAATGATTATTGACCCCTGTGTTTTCTCTCTCCTTTAGTTCTGGTTTGCCAGTCTCTGGCCACCTGAGAGACTTTATTTCTGTTCTCCAAAAGAGACTAATCACTGTCTATGAAGGGCCTTTTTTTCTAAAAAGTAAGAAATGAGAATTCATGTGTTATAGTAAAAGAGATAAGCGCCATCCCTTTAATGCACCTTCTTTTGAATCAAGTATATTGTAACATCTCAAGGTACCATTACAGCTCTGGCCTGATCTGCAGGACCCTTTCTTTCTTCCGTCTTTAGCCCTGTTGACAGTGCTCTTCAGTTTAGCCAAGAAATATGAACAGAAGTTGTTCTGCAGTCTTCATCAACATAGGCACTGACACAGACCTAGCATCTTGGCTTTGCCCTGCCATCCAGAGTCAACTGGGATGTTTTTCTAACATGCTGNGTGGAGAAGGTCAAAGGTTGCTATTCACTAGTAGCAGGTACACACTGAGGGTTTACTGTTCAGTGCTGGGNACAGGTGAGAGCTGTAAGCCTGGTGGTGGGAAGGTGGTGCATACTAGGTAAGACACTTAGATCCCAGCATGGGTTGACCACGGGTAGGCTGTTGTCCTCCTGAGTATTTGTTATATTACTTGGAGCACAGAAGTTAAGCAACCACGTTACTACAGAGGTACAAGTCAGGCTAATATAATATGGAAACTTGTGCACATTCATATCCTTTTTCCTTTCGTACCAGTAAAAAGTTACTAACCATGAAAGAGTTCTCTGTCCTCATTTCCTGAAGTAAACTGCGGCATCTTTAGGATTCCCAGGCAGGTAACTTTTACAAGAAGGAATAAAGTCCAGTCTTTAGACCTTTGTCATTCACTTAGATCCAATAAAACTTAACATTTGATTCTTCAGGAACACTAGTGACATTGTAAGTATTCCATGGCCTTACAGCAAGTGGCTTTGCTAAACAGCACAGATGAAGGTGATTCCTATCATTAGAGTCTTATTGGACCAGGCTGCCTTTCTTGGCTTTATAAAGGAACTAAGATCCTTTTTCAATCATGGCAGCAAATGGAACTTATATGATACAGAATAACAGCTGTGTGTGTGTGTGTGTGNGCGCGNGTGCNTGCGGGCACTACATATGGAGGCCAGGAATCATATCAAATGTCATCCTCAGTTGCTTTCCACATTATTTTTTTTTTGAGACAGTCTCTCTCAGTGACCGCAGAGCTCGCTGGCCAGCACACACCAGCACTGGGTTCACAGCAGCACACCACCGCACTCGGCTTCTCACATGTGTGATGGATTGAACTCAGGTCATCACGCTTGCGCAGCAAGCAGTTTACTAACTGAATCATCTGCCTGACATAAAACAGTTATATTGAGAGTGATGACCCCTTTTTGTCAACTTAATTAGAGTTCTATTAGTTGCATTTTGTTTAGTGTATAACAAAGAAACAATAAATGATAAAAATGTTCTCCAAAATCTCGAGAACCAAATTCCTACATTAGGAAAAACTGTGTAACAGATGAACAATATCCTTCAAAATCTGAAGATCACAGATCCCACAAAAGCCACTGCACGTCATCTTTGCAGTGGCTGTGAAACCAAAGGCATCAGCTCACATAATTTACAATTGTCTGGGCTCTTTCAATTGGATCTGATGGAAAGCAGAGTTGTCAAAAGTAGACAAGTACTGCTGACCTTAGAAATAGTTGGTGCTACCTGTCAGTGGTTCCCTTCCTCAACCCATCTCCTCTCCTTGCTGCACTGTGTGAGGGGAGAAAGCTCGGGCTTTGAAAGAGTCTCAGTGCATTTGAAGCCTGACTCTGGTGCCTGCTAGCTTTGTGATCTTAGCAAATATTTAATCTCTCTGCCCTAGTTTCCAGTCCTGCAAAGGTAGGAGTAAGAGCTGAGTTACACTTGTTTAGATTTCCACCTCTCTTCTCTTTTCTGATTTTGTTCTGTCCACATTCTTGCTCTATTGCCGTTCTTTGTTGTGTGTGTTTCCTTCTGTTGGGGGTGTTTCAGAAACACAGCCAGACTGCAGCCTGGTTTAAATAAAGATGGGGGACACCCCATTTCTTTCTTAAGTATAAATTACACATTTTTCTCCATCCAAATAGGAAAAAGGAGGGACACTAGTTTGCTTTTTGAGAAAGGAGGTTGTTGAAAAGGCTCCCTAGCCCAGACTCAGAGTCTTTCTGCCAATTACATAATCTTATTATGATAGCTACAGATCATGTTAGAAGTCTGCTAAGACTTCCTCGTGATTTTACCAAAACCAGGGTTTATTTTTACATTCCTTAACATAGTCAAGTTAACTGTTTAAAAGGGATAATGTTTGTAATATGTAAAATGTTCCAAGCTTGCTTGCCAAATTCAGTCAATTTGGCAGCCAGGTTGAGCAAAGGCTTATTTTATTAGGGGAGCTCTTTTAGAGTTCTTTATATTATAAATGAGCATATTTTATAGAGTTTTGCCCCATGAAATGCATTGCACAGTGTGTAATGCATTCCAGTATATGAGCCTTGGTGAGCCTTTACCTTAATAATAAATGTTAAGAAACAAGATCAGTTTTATTTCATAAAATTAACATAGCTCTTGGAAATGAATCTATTTCTTTCCATGTTACTGCTAGTTTGTAGGTGAAGAGAAAAGTGGGGTGGGGGGATATGGCTTAAGTTTTCTCAGAGTTCTTTGAAAGGTTGTAAGATACTTGGCAAACAGTGAGGCTTAATAAAAAGGCATTGTTAAGGATCAGGTACTTGCTTCCAAGAAAGACAGTTGCTGTTGACTGCACCTTCTTCCCAAACTTAAGTGTGTTGCTAGGGGGAATTGAAAATGTTATAGAACTTAACGTTTATAGAAGAATTTTGATTGNTATACTCGCACTCTTGTCAGTAAAATTAACTGTACAAAATTACATTTTTAACACAAACCAGATATTCAACTAATTGCTTAGCATTTGGGAGTTTAAAGTATAGCTTTGTGCCAGAGGCATATTTGGAGCTCAATAAATATGTGCTGGATGAAAGAATAAAAAAATTTCTCAAGACATATTTTTTTTAATTTTGCAAACAACCCTAAACTTATATTTTTAAAAACACCTCATGGAGTTAAAATAGTCAACTGTGATCAAACAATTTTGGTTTTCTAAAAGGAAATGATTTAGGTAAAAATCACTCAATAACTTCATGGAACAAAATAAGGCTTAGAGAGTACATGAGCCCTAAAGAAGGAGATGGGACCATAGGAAGGTTTGGAGAAAGTATCATTATAAATGGGAGGGGCTTCTCAAATATGGACAATTGTACAGGTACCTGAAATATGGGTGGAGGAGACCTGTAGGAAGTATGCCAGGACAGGTTTCAGCTTAGCCATTTCCTTTGTGTAGAAATATGCCAGCTGTGGTGTCTGTTACAGGATGTTCATCACATTCAACTCTAAAAAACCATCTACAATAACTACCAAGAATACTACTCCCATGATGCAGTGGGTTCTCAATGTTGTCCACCTATCATTACAGATAGATTTATTGCTGACTACTTTGTATGCAGTAACTATTTACTTCTAATNCTTGTGGTTGATATTGTCCTAAGTTTTTTAAACCATTTTTGTACTATTNTGTTTCTTCAGGACCTAGCAAGGTGCCTGGCATTTGGTAAGCATTCAGAATCAGTTGTTGAAAAAAACTAAATGGATAATTGGGCACCAATTAAGCTCTTCTTGCTTGCAGAGAGCTCAGTGATATGGTGTGATACTTTGATATTAAGATGCTTCCTTGGTAGTGGGAGAAAGTGTGAAGACCTTACCTGTCTTTGAGAATATATTCTTGTCCTTTAAAGCTCCCCAAATGCACTGGTTTCTGACTTTGAAAACAGCCAACCAGAGGATGGAGAGATAGCTCACCAGAGGTCCTTGGTTCAATTCCCAGTACCNACATGGTGTCTCATAACCACCCATCACCCCAGTGCCAGAAGATCCTACACCTTCTTCTGGCCTCCACCACCATGCCACATATAAGCACAAACATACATGTAAGCAAAACAATTGTACACATAAAAACATAACATTTTAACAAGTGAAAAATAAAATCAACTAACCAACCATAGNCCCATTAGTGAAGAGAAAAGGAATCAAGGGTAGATATGCAGTCCATTGCTTCCAGCTCCTAGACGACTTCCCATAGCATTTCTGAATGCTGTTCTAGGGAGAGGATGTGGAAGGAGAACTGTGCTCAACCTGAGAACAAATTTCTCTAGCAGGGGAATTTCCTTACAGGAGAGAAGTTTAATCAGAAATCCACTGTGCATGCAGTGGGGAGCTCTAGTAAGAAATGATATCTTGGTTATAGTGAATACTAAGTAACCTGGGTCCCGAGGCATTAGTGTGGAGCTCTGGTTTTGTGCTCTGCAAGCAGTGATTTGCTAACAGGTTACTGGAAGCTAAAACTGCTTCATTATGAAGGCGTACTCAGGAAAGATTTATTTAAATGTGCCATTTCATCATTACAGGGCTTCTCTCTAATGGTTAGACTCCACATTGTGCGCCAGTTGTATTGATTTTTACCCAGCTGAAAATTCCCAGTGAACAACATTAGTGTCTAGTGAGGGTTCTGGCTTGAGGATCGTAGGCCTCATTCTGCATTCCACACTCTTTGGTTACTTAAGTTTAACAAGGCTTTTCTGGCTTTCTTACAGCCTTTTCTCGGGCCTCTTATTAATGATTATTATTCATGTCATATTAAGAAAACTATATTATGTTCTCATTAAGCATGTTTTGCACAGCATTCTCAGCAGCAGTCTGGTAGAGAAAGGATTGGGTTTAAGGGTGNGTACGTTATAATAGAGTGTAACTTTGCATGGGTTGTTTGCTTCATAACCTCCAACTAAATTATGTGTATTTAACTTGCATGTGCTGAAAAAGAATGTCAAAGCTACTGTCTTTAAAAGTATTTTTAATTAATCAGTTGTTCCTTTTAGAATTCTCNTTGTTTTGAACCAGTTCATTGGTGGTAAATAGGTATTCCTAGATTCTTGTTGGCTGTGCATTGCCCAGGAACAGAACCCTGTGGTGTTTTGATCATACTGCCATCCACTGTCCCTGTGATAAGTGCAGAGGTTGAATATGTTTGAAAATGAGTACTCCATGGCTTACTTCCCTTNCCNTTCNGTTAACTGTAGAATAACCACTTTTCAGAGATACGCTAGGCTTAAGATTGCCTTAAGGAGAAAGATTTTGTTAATAGTGTAAGAGGAAGTTATACCTTAAGGCCCCCACTTTTCCCACTCCTCTGTATTTTGTATGCAGGATTCCTTTCTTGTTGGCCAAAATAGCCTCATTCCTTGCTTGCTCTTTGGGACCAAACGCAACTAAGAGAAAGTTTTGTTTGTTTGCTTGCTTGATTTTGTGCGAGTATGTGCATGTGTGCTTCTGTCACAATGCATGTGGAAGTCAGAGGACAATTTGTGGGAGTCTGCTCTCTTCTACTTCATGGGTCCNGAGGATCAAACTTGGGTTTGTAGGCTTGGCAGCGAATTCATTATTCACCTGCTGAGCCATCTCACCAGCCCAAGAGAAAGTTGCTTTTGACCCTAAGTTGAACTGAAGCTGTTACATATATCTGACTTGTGCAAGTTTTAGGGGTGTGTAGGCCATGAGGATGAGCCAGCACCGTGTATCTTANGCACAAACATCTTCTCTTTTGGAACACCCTGTAGCAGTACCTTTGGGGTCTCCAGGCTTGGTTTATAATTGACAGCCATTAAGCAAATCCTGAAAACACAGCTCTCTCTCCATGTCTCCAGCAGATAGACATCTTGGAGTTTCAGGTGTTAGTTTTCGGCTGTGTTAGCATGGGGATCTGATATTTATATGCTCACTATATTTTTCTCTCATTTGTAGCCTTTTAGCACATCTTCCCAGTAATATTCTTAATGGCTTAGGGAGAAATTGCAAACTAAGTAACAGCTAAATTGGAGATGAGAGCTCACCCACCTCCCCAGCTAATCAGTAGCCATTGAGTGCTTAGGTGAGCTTTAAAGCAGGACCAGCTTGTGGATGTTGACTGCGTCCTATTGAGTCACCCACAGTCCCTTCAGCAGAAACATGTGCTCATTTTCTCCAGGACACTGGCACATTTCTGTCAGTAATAAGAGAATCTAAATCTGTATGTTTAAAGTGAGACCTTGACCACTGAAGGCACACTCATAATATGGGGCCAGGTAGGTATTAAAAGAGATCAGGTCAGTGTTGTGTTAAGTAAGATTTTATGATCACATTGTTTAAAGATTAAATATTTTATTTATACTCAGTAAAAATAATTACCCTGACATTTTGTTTAAAATCATTATGCAAAGAAAAACAAATTTCATTATTATGAATTATCCTAAAAATTAAATTATTGCAGAATGTACTTAACACTAGAAGTGTTTCATCAGGGTTTCAAAGTGGGAAGAGGTGAGCATTTTGAAATGCTGTGTGTCTACTACTCACCCACAGGTATACATGTTTCACATAGAAATAACCAGCTATAAATTGAGTCTACATTAAATGCACTTGGTCACAGAAGCTGCTGAGAGTGTGCATCAGCATCATGACGTAGACTACATAACATTCCAATTATCCTATGGTCTCCTTTATTCAATTTGTGATTTCTTTATAATAAAATGACCTTTCTAATAATTTTAATAATAAAGTTTATTACCAAAAATATTCTAAAAGATTCCACAGCTACATATAATAGCCTGAGTTTAAAACTCTTTAAGAATTGACACAGGATTTGGTCATGCACTATATTTATGTCCTTAGTCAAATGATTGAGTTTAATGGCATAAGGTTGCCATTAAAATATATAATGACATTATTAATGACTTCATTGGGACCTTACTATATCCAGGCATCACATTATATTTTACAGTTTTGAAAACAAACCAAGGAATTTAGTCCTATTATTGTCATCTACACTTTATAGAAGAAACTGAGGTCTGAAAATTTGAATAATATTTTAAGTATTAATTCAATAGTTAATAATATGTGGTAGAACTTGAAACTGAGTCAGGTCTGTTTGATTTGCCTCCCCCNGCCATGTTAGATACATTTATTTGAATCCTAAACTTTTGACATAGTAAACACCATGCTTTTAAACAGATGCCCAATGGTTAAACAACTCAGCATCTTCTAGAGACTTGGAATCCTTCCTCCTAATCACAGTTGTATGTCACATCCATATTACAGAAGTTTTGCTGTAACTTTTTCAGTTCCAGCAGTGATTGAAGAACTAGTTATCACATCTAACTATGTTGTAGGCTCCATGCAGGTTCATTCTTGAGGTCACAAAACTGAAATCACACTGATTTCACAGACCACAGTATNACTGGAAGAGCACTGGGAACATGCTTAGACTACTCTAGTAACTTTTGGATCATGGAAACAGGATATTGACAACACCACTTCATATGGACCCTGAAGAAGAATCCTACCTGATTCTGCATCCTGCATCTGTCATATGCATGTCACAATGTTTGCTGATGTGGGGCACACAGTGGGTTTGAGTGCTAGTGGGAATAAGTGTGTTTTGTGTATGGGAGGTGAAATTTTATTGCTCATTAGGGATCTGTGACTTGTAAGTCATCTGGGTATTCTTAAAACTGCAAGAGAAAAGAAAGGTGAAGTCTCGCTTTATAGTCAGACATTGAAAATATTACTGGATTGTTTTTAAGTATTTTCTTAAATCTAAACTTAATGATCTAAGGTTCTATTTAAAATTTTATTTTAATAAAAGCCAATCCAGTAAGCAATCAAATCTATAATGATCGAATATTGCAAGTTGACTCTGTCTGGGGACAGAATGTGATTACTGATTAGGAAGAGACACGGGGAGCTCTTGGGTGCTAAAATGTCATTGTGTAAGCAGTGGCGACATAGGGGTGTGTGTGTGTGTGTATAAACACCCATCATGCTGTACTTGAATTCTGTGCCTTTGAAGACTTCAGTGGTGTGGTAAAGGACCACATGAGGGATTTGGGAGAGCTCCATCTGCATCCTAAAGTTTCTTTTCACGCTCTTGGCCTTCTTTGAAACATTGGAAAGGCCAGGATTGTGCTGTATTCACTGGAGACAGGATGGAGGATGATGGAAGGGTCCCTTTCCAGCCGCTTCACCTGCTCTCAGTAGCTTCTCTGGTAAGACTGGTCTACTTTTAGTTTTCAACTTACTGCTTGTATTTTCCCCCCTAATTTCAAGAAGGTGAAAATGATCAGCGTTTTGATTTTAGAATCTCACAGAGTGGGAATATAGTTTGTGGCATGAGCACATTAGTGCATTTCTTGCCTCTTGTCCCTACCTGCATCCTTGCAAGCCTCTCATCTTCCTATTTTGGTCCTTGAAAGTGGAAATTATATCTCTTTTTTTTGTTGTTGTTGCTCAGCAGTGCTTAGTGAGTTGGAATTTTGGGGTGGAGAAGAAATGACAAAAGACTGATTTAATAATGCTGAAAAAATAAAAGACTGTCCTTGGGCAGNCCTCCTCAGGGAAGGTAGTCATACATCTTCCCATCGCTCTGTCTGAGATGGTAGGAGAGAAGTACCCCAAGACTCTAGCAAGATTTAAACTTTCCAGATGGAAGAGTCAGATTTAGGGTTGGGGAGAAGTCATGAGAGGGTGATTTGAGCATTTATGACAAAAGAAAGCCTTGGAGTCCAGACTCATAAGCCCCCTTTTCCCTCATACCTCATCCTATAACGAGAGTCTGGGAAAACTCGGTATGCTCAGTTGACTGGGAATCCTGCATGAGTTTCCTTTGTAGGAAATGTCAGTTCATGAGGAAAGCATGTNNGAGTTCCCACATGTCCTGTTAGGGAATTGAACCCATAGGCTTTTAAAAGTTTCTTCAGAACCTTTGTTCCGGGTTGTGATTTAGCATGCACGTGTCCNTGTTGTGGAGAACTAATGTCACTATGTCTGGCTGATTGCCTGTTTAATAGTGTGTTTTCTGCCCCCTGCCCCTCTCTCATTTGTTTGGCTTTTTTGTTTGTTTTTAAGACAAGTTTTCTCTGTGTTACCCTGTCTGTCCTGGAACTCAATCTATAGACCAGGCTGGCCTCAAAATCACAGAGATCTGCCTGCTTCTGCCTCCCAAGTGCTAGGATTAAAGGTGTGTGCCACTACTGCCTGGCTTTAATAGTCTCTTTTGGTCTGATAATATTTTCTGAATTAATTTAACTGAAGTTATTTTCAAATTATAGATGTAAGAATAACACTGTAAGGTTTAAAGGGAATTAGGGTTTCCTAAATATAGTCTATCCTGGGACTTTCCTATTTTGAGGTCAAACTGTAACAGTGTTTTTCTGTGAATGGAACTGGTAGACAGACTGATGGCTTCATTGGGACAGGTGAAGCTGGGCCTAGAGTGTGTAAAACCTAACCCAAGTAAAGCCTCTTCCTAACTCTGTGGCTTCTGATGTCTGTCCAGTCTCTCAGACAGGCTAGGCTAAAATTCTTTGCTTCTGACAGATGAGGAAATCATGAGCAATTCCCTTTCAGGAAGTCAGGGAACAGAAATAGATCCTTGGATCCCCATCATTTTCCACNTCCAGTTTCTTCAAATCACCAAATAACATCAAGGCTTGGTGGCTCATATTATAGATCTGGAAGTCAGCTGCAGGGTCGCATATATCCCCACTGGTGATTAAGCCCAAGTGAAAAACTGTTACTAGATGGCACTAGACTATAGCCTGGACCAGGATAGTTTAGCCATACCCTGAAAATTCTGTCCCCTGGGTCCATGAGTATGCCACAAACTGTTATTCTTGTGTGCTTTTGTGGAAATAGGGTTTTGGATTTTACTCTTATATTAATGCCTTAATATAAGGCATTACTGAAAATAAGAATTGCAACAATTGTGATATAATAATATCACAAACTAATCAGGCTGGCCTAGATCTTCAACAAATGGAACGAGGAACCCCAGTCTTAGCTCAAATAAGACTGTAGAAGTAGTCATAAAAATTATAAATAAATTACAGCATTGAAAGGACTAAAAGGATGTTAAAAATGTTAGGCAGCAAGATGGCTCAGTGGGTAAAGACACTTGCTGCCAAACCAGACAATTGAGTTTAAGTTCAGTCCCCAGGACCCATGTGGTAGAAGTGGAAACTTGAAACTTGACTCCTGAAAATACACACACACACACACACACACACACACACACTTTTTAAAAAAAGATTAATGCACATATCACTAACTAGGAAAAGTATTTGCCATAGTTGTTATATCATAGCATTAACTTACAGTTCCTTTAAATAAGGAAAATGTGTGTAAATTAAGAGATAAATAATGTGATTGCAATTGTGTGATTGGTAATAAATTATGCCAAATCTAATAGTTACTTTGCAGAAGAATTGAAGTACACTGAAAAATAATAACCCAGAGTGCTACCATGCTATGCCTGCAGTGTGGCCCTGGCCATACACATGTTCATGTCTGCACTAGGCATGGGGGAAGCCACAGGTTTTATATGTGTGAGAGTATGGATGAGTGTTCTGTTTTCAGACTTAAGAAAATGAATGCATGTGTTTTATAATAGACAACAAAATCAACTTTTAAAAAAAGTACCTTTGAACAAAAGCTTTTCTCCTCCCTTAAGAATTCAAGATCATATTTTATTTTCCCAGTCCTGGGGACTGAACCCCAGCCTGGGCCTTGCACATGCTAGGGTGAGCCAGCACCCTACCACTGGATCAAAGTTCATATTTTAAAATGGACAAAAACACTTAATGAAAGCCTACCAAAGGTACATTTTTAGAATTTATAAAAGGAAAAGATTATATATGTTCTTTCTGACATTAGATGGGAAACTCAGAACAAATGCTTTGGGAATTTAAAATAACTCTTTCAACTTCAAGCACTCTGAGTTTTGCTGTTGTAGTAAAATCTATGAGGTGGCAAGCCAGATGATTGCCAACTGCTCCTCACCAGTGTTCTTAATAACCTGGCATTATTTCCCATAGTGTTTCTGGCTCTGGCAAGTACCAGCACAAATGTGTTAGACGTCCCTCGTTCACCAGTTTCCATCTGGGTTAGGAGTCACTCGCTTGCCAGTTTCCGAGCTCATCTGAAGTTAACACCTGGAGACTCTGCCCTACTCTCCTAGCACAATTTTGAGCATTTTTTCCACTAACCCTTTCACCACCCACCTTTAAACCTTTACTTAGATACTTAAAATACTAAGCCTGGGGGGTTTCTGTTGACATGGACGTGAAATGTTTAACACGGGAGTTTGAATTTCATTGGTGCTTGGTTCAGCAGCTTTTATCCTGACAGTGTTGAAATACTTCCCAGGAGACAGAAGATACAGGCATCTGAATTGTCTAAAATTCCAGAGCAGAATGTAATAGAATTTCACAGCAGGAACGGACCTTGGAAACAATTTAATCCAGCTCTTTATTTTACAGATGAGGAAATTGGAGCCAGAGAGGTTAAAGCCCAGCTGGAAACAGGCCTTCTGACGTCTCATTGTGGTCTTTTATTAAAAACATCATCCTTACAATGTGCTCCTAAATACTGTGACATCATTATTTGGCTGCTGCTATACAATTGAAACCAATATACAATTGGTTTCAAGGTTGCAAATAAAGTTGAGCCCGGTGGTGCTTGCCTGGGATCCCAGCACTTGGGAGGCAGAGGCAGGAGGATCTGGAGCTCAAGGCCAGCCCTTACTGTATAGGGAGTTTGAGGCCAGACTGAGCCTACATGAGACCTTGTCTGAGCGAGAAAAATAAAATGAATTTAGAATTTTAGCAGGCTGGGGGAGAGGTTCAGTGGTGCAGTGCATGCTGAGCATATACAAGGTCCTGAGTTCAATACCCGGCACCACAAAAATATAAAATGAAATACAGTTTAGCTTGGCTGCCCTACTGGCAAAGTTAACAAGGACATCTCTGCAGCTTGAGGACCCATGTGTCAGCAGAGAGAGGGCTTTCTCATCTATAGAACATTTTTGTTTGTCCCTAATCGGATTCTCTTAAGCTCAGTTGATTTTTATTTTCTTTGTTAGACTTTGATGGAGAAGAGTTTCCTTTTGGGTCTGTATTATCGTTACTAAAANGGTGAAGAGTTTCGCTTTGACCTTTATTTAAATAAAGCTCTTGACAGTCATTGAGTTAATTTTGGGGGTGGGCATGAAACATGCTGGCAAGTGAACCCAGGGCCTTGTACGTGGCAAGGAAAGTGCTCTGTGGCTGAGCTGTACCCCAGCCCCTATACATTTAATTTTTTAGTTAAAAATGTAAGATGTAAGGGAAAATCAGTTTCATCACTTACTGTTCTTAGAAGTCTAACTAAAAAATTTCTGTAGATGTTTGAGGACACAGATTTGTCTCCTCACCAAGAAAATGAAGATAATAAAACAGCTGCAAGGGATCACTTACATGTTGTAATTCCATGTGATACAGTGGGTTTTTGAATACTCCTTCCCCCAAAGTNGTCTTTGAATTGAATTCAAGAAAGATTAATAATATTGAGGAGATTTTGTAATTTTTTTACCTTAAATGTAGGTGTACTAAAAATTAAATGTTAGATTATAAAATAACTGAAAAATTTGATAATTATTCTATGTGTATGGATGTTTTGCCTGCATGTATGTCTGTGCACCGTGTACATGAAGTGCCAATGGAAGCCAGAAGAGGGCATAACATTCCCTGTTAGAGGTGGGCGTTAGCCATCGTGTAGGTGCTGGGAATCAAATCCAGGCCCTGTGAAAGAGAAACAGACACTCTTAGCCACTGAGCCATCTCTCCAGCCCCTGTTTATACTTTCGCTCCCTAATTAATAAAAGCCTCGGCTTGCTAATAAAGGAATCTTTAGATTGGATGTGAATTAAACAATTGATTTGAACTTACTTTATCAAGCAGGTGTATGCTTCACAGAGGTGTAATTACCATACAGAGTTTTATCTGAGTCANGTCCAGTTTGTGATGAAAACCTAATGGCGGGGGTTTATGGGTAGGACCCACAACGTTTTGGAAGTAGCAATACTTGTGTGTCTTATCTTAATGAAATATATTTGTTGAGTTCAGCTTAATAAAAGCTATGCAAACATGAAACTGCCCTCAACTTCCAGGCTAATCTTTTAAACAACTCTTTGTCTTTTTACCCAGATTAACAGACTTCCATTGAGGAAGCACAGAATAAGACCATATCTGAAGGCCAGGCATCTTAAAATAGCTGTGGGCATTTTCACTTTCCTGAAAATACACATCCCATATAAATGCCCAGCAGGTGAATTGGAAATGTTAACGGTAGTCCTTCCAACTTCCAATCTTTGTGGATTCCATTCATCCTTTTCTCTTGTAATACCATACACTCTTAGAACAGCCAATACTTGTCATCTAGATTCATGTGTTCACAAGGATTTTCCTAGGCTTCCTCAATCATTGAAATTAGATTCTTATATGTTTTTTGGTCACCATTTTGTATTACCTTCACTCGCTGAAGTATCGCCCAAGCTGGGCTCCTTATCTTTACTGTTTCTCGCCTCTAGTTTATCCTGCCCGGGACTACCAGAACAGTCCTCCAGAGCAGCTGTTTCCACAAGATCAGTTCTTGCTTGGGGAACTTTAATGGCTTCCTGTTTCTGTCCCCACCTTTGTCTCTTGATCCCCCAAATTCTAGTCTTTATTCTTCCTCCCTGTTCAGGTCCTTGGTGGCTGTGTGCATGCTGCGTTGAGAGTGCCCAGTACAGGTGTTGGCCCAGCGTTTGCTTCTTTGACTTGCCTCCTGTCTACCTGTCAAACCCTTCCTAGAGCACCTAGTTCAAATTCTACTTCTCAGCTCAAGTCCCAGGAGATGCCGTTTGGAGTTGGGTGCTTTCCTGCCTCATTCACTTAATTTAGAGTATGCCATTAATTTTGAGTATTCCTTGTATTGGTCTCTCACTGTGCTTACCTACAGGGCATATTTTCCTGGCAGATTGCCTAAGGCAGCGGCACAAGCTCTGACTGGATAGGCTGTACTCCAGGACCTACTGTACCAGATCCCAGGAGGGGGCCTGGGTATTTGTAATAAGTTAGTAAACTTAATCACATAGGTGATTCCAATGATGGGAAGGGTACTTGGTGAAATTTAGTTTAAGTGTAGTAAATATTTGACTTAAATAGAATTAAATATGTTTCTTAATTCAATCTATTTTGAGTTCTTTGAAAACTTCTCATTGGGGTATAATGTTGCTTCTTTTCATCTACATGGTAATCTTGAAAAAATGAAAACATGTGAGGTAGAGCCCACTCCTGATTCTCTTCTCATCCCTCCTGTGTCCCTGTGATAAACATGTACACTGCCTTGGCTCACTTCCTTTCCAGTTTGCAAATGCGTCTGTATGTTTTTATGTAGCTTATATAACCAGCATACGACTTTCGGGAAACTTAGCTTTGTCCTGCAGCCCTTTCCATATTAGCCCGTGTGTGTGTGTGTGTGTGTGTGTGTGTGTGTTAGACCCTCTTTTTAACAGTGCTGAGAATCAATCCAGGTTCTGTGCATGCTGAGCAGGTGCTCTGACACTGAGTCCTACCATCAGTCCCCACCAATTTTTTATATTCAGCTATTGGCAGTGTTGTTGAAACTTGTAAAGTAAATCATAGAGGTTCATAGAACCTATACATGAAGAGCTCTGTATTTATTTCTNCACAAATTGTCTGTATTAACCATGCTTGACAGCATTCCCCAAAAAACAGTAGTAATATATCTTTCTGTCAGACAATGATCAATGATTTTCAGAAAGCTGTTACTCGTACTAGCTCCCAAACCTTGAGTAATGCAGGGAAACCCCTACTCCTCCCACATACCTTCTGGATTCACTATTCTCTTATACATAGATTCCTCATATTTAAAATATGAATTGAACATATGCTAAATTTATTTTTTATGAAATTTATGAAGTGNTTGGTGTTTATCAGGTGCTCCTTAACTACTACTCTCCTGCTCCCACCTGGGTTTAGTTTGTCTAGTAGCCCAGCCTCTGTGCAGTTATTTCTAGATAGCAAGATAGGCAGCACTTCTGAATCTGCAGCTCTTAAGTATTCAGGAAATGCACTACACACACAGTTGTGGTTATTGTTATCCTTCGAGTCACTTGACACAGACCATAAACATTCATCTGTGGTGCGTGAAAAATGCCCTGGAGTCCAGGCTTAGCTTGTCTCCGGGTATCTGTTTCATCTTCAGATGTAGCCTGTGTGCCAGTGATGATTCATGGAAATACTTAATGGTGAAGAACAGTTTTGTTTTTGTTGGAAATCTTTGAAAGAGTGCTCATCAAAGTGTGGATTCCTCTTTTCAGATTTTTTCTTCCAACACACCAGCAAAGTCATTCCTTGCAGAGAATCCTCTTACAGAGATGCCACTGCGAGGTGTGGTGTTACTGCCGAGACCCAAAGTGCTGCTTGAGGCATTTTCTGCCTTTCGTTTGGAGACTGCCATAAAGCTCAGAAGTACCCAAAGCCATCCTTTATAGGTTTGCTCTCCCAAATGCTAGGAGGAGCTAATTGGAATATATAAAGCTGGTACTGTCTCTTTGGTAGCCGTAATGGTAATTCTGCAGTTACCAGGAAGACCCCAGCTGGGGCAGGGTTTTTTTAATCCATATCTTCGCTCCTTTGTCCTACAATCTCGCCTTCTTTCTTTCCAAAGATTATGAAAAGAAATTGAGGGAAACAGACCTAGCGCATGCACTGGGCAGTCATAGCTATCGGAACCTAGCGCATGCACTGGGCAGTCATAGCTATCGGAACCTAGCGCATGCACTGGGCAGTCATAGCTATCGGAGGACTGAAACCAAGCTGCCCAGAACCATCACCCTTCCCTGGCATGAGGTACTGGTAGCTTACTAATTATGAGTACTCCAGTTTCCAAGTGCATTTTGAAAGCCTATCTGATGCTTTCTTGAGGAAGAGAATGGTACTGCAGCCAGTTTACAGCTAGAGAACTGTCAAGATGCCCCCCTGTACCACAGTGTTTGAGATTGTTATAGAGTATGCAACTGCTACCTTTCTTTAGGCCTTCTCTACAGGAATAGAGCCTTAATCTAACCAAAGAACAGGCAGATGTTGCCGCTGAAGGCTAGTGTTTCTTGGGTTGAATGGTTTGGCTGTCTGGAAGCAGATGTGTGCTTTGACCATACAATGCCAAAAGGTGAATTAAGCCCATGAAAAGGAGATTGTTTGTATATCTGTTTTTACTAGTTATTAATTAGCACTGGATACTGAAATTAAGATGAAAAATCATTCAGGATTTTATTNGCTGGATATTAAAGAGCACATGTGAAAGCTGTGACGGACAGAGGACACACTAGTCAAGTTAGACTTCCTTCACATGGTCTCTTTGCACAGTATCGTTTTGAGGGTNTCAAAGAAGCAGCCCTGCAAATCAGAGGGCTTCGGCTCTTGTATCTGTGGTGTCGGGGCGGGAGTGTGTCCAACATCTGCTTATCATGCTTGTTAGTACGGAAACTTCAAAAGAGTGCAATGTTTCCCCAGGAGGGGGTACCTTCGTGGTAACCTCAATTTTTCTTTTTCAGCTGAGGTTGACAGTTTCTACATATTGTCCTAAATTGAAAGTAAAATGAAGTCTGCGCTCAAGCAGAAAGAATCCTCTCTGTAGGGAGTAAAGTGGTCATAGATCCACAACGAATTTCTCAGTTTAAAAACAAAATGTGATGGGGTTGAGTGGGNGGAAAGAATGTTTACGTACTTTACAGCCCAAATGTATGCTATAAAATCCCTCTTCTTTGCNAATTCCTTACTATGATATGGTCCAGAATTGTAGCTCTATGGACCGTTTTTGGTCTAAAGATAGCAACATCTCTTAACTTGTGGAATTTCAAGAGGTTCTGAGGACACATGTGACTAGAAGACTGAGTAAGAGATGAAGGCACAGTGTGCAGTGGTTTACGTCCCTGCTCAGTGCTTCATCTCACTGTATATAAAATAAGTTTTTCTCAAAGCTCAGTAATAGTTCCATCCATAGGGTTATGGCTTAGTCTTTAAATGTCGGTGTGTAGTTGTGATTTTGGTTACTTATCTCTGTGAAAGTGCTAAAAAAATACATATATGCACATATATATTACTTTAAGTGAATGTATATGTGGTATNTGAATTATATCTCAATGCTATTATAATAAAAATTAGTATGTGATTACATTTGAAAATATGGGTTCATGGATTCTCCCATAGATTTATTCAAAAGAAGTTAATTGCTCATGATTTCTCCAGGANTAAACGTTTTTATGGAAGGGGTGCTTTGCCTCTATGTTTGTTTCTAAGCTCTGCCCCCATGCTAGCTGTNCCCGTTCACCCATCCTCTGTGTGCAGCCCCTGGCCCCAGCAATCCTGTGCAGTGAGTGGACAGAGCTGGTCTCTCCAAACACACGGTTCCCTCCCAGCACTTGATGCAAGTGCTTACCAAACGTGTGGGTACTAGGTGGTCTTGTCTTTGTAATCATGTCTTCTAATTAAAAAAATTTAACACACCCCATTTGTGTATAGGCACTGAAAGAAAGCTGTTCTTTTTTTAAGAANAAAATTATTGCCTTAGGAAAATTAAATAAAGAAAACTGCTACCAAGAAAAATCACTATTGAATTAGGCATGGAGAAACAAATATAAAAGTTTTGGGGGAAAACCATCATAGATAATATTACAGTCAGCATTACTAGGATATTTACAAATATCCTAAATATCCTAAGACCTAAACCAGAGAAAAGACAGTGATCTTCTGTATGGTTTAGATGAAGAGGGTGCCAGCTGAGCTCGTATGCTTAAGTTACAATACCACAGTCAAAGGGGGCATGTAGCATGCTTTTTTAAACAAGGAATTTTTCATTTAACCATCCAAGTAAGAGTTCCTGAGGCACTGAATCATAGAACCCCTACTGTAGGATGCAGAGACACAAACCAAAGGAAGAAAATATAGGAAAATGTAAAGTAGCCTGGTTCTGACACTGACTGTGTATGTGTGTGTGTGTGCACACACACACACACACACAAGGTAGGGGAGAAGAGAGAAGAGACAGAGGAAAATTAAATGTACCTACATTGTTGTTTGTGTCCCTAGTTTCTTGCTGTTTTTATTCTTAGTGGTCCTGTCTTTACATCGTTGAACATGAACAGAGTAATAACATGTGCCNACATACTAACCTAACAAGTACTGATTTGTATCTACAAAGGGACCATATGTTATACTGAGTTATAGAAATGAGAGTACAGATGTTTCTTGTCTAGGCACGTAGTCTTTTTGAGTTTAAAAATAATCTCTACTTACAGAGAAAGAATGTGTTAAGTATTCTTAGTAATACTGTGAATATTGCATCATTATAAAGCACAAACCTTTTTATGCTTTATATAATATATAATATTGTTTTATTTCAAAGCATGAACCTCTTCTATGTTGTTCTTACTAGGAACAGACTTTGAGTCNACATCTCTCAAAAAGANAAGAAAGCTCTTATGTGCAGATTAATACTTTACAGTTTACAGTTGTCCCTCTGGGTTCCCTTCTTTCATGGTTTTAGAAACACACACAGTCACAGCTCCGACAGCAGCAAATCAGCCAAGAAAGGGCTACACCAACAGGACTGGAACAAGGGCACTGACAGTGGAGTGTCGAAGTGGAAGGGGAGGATTCTGCAGCTCCCAGCCCGAGACAAGGAACTACATATAAGTACCGGCTGCTGAGGGAAGGAAAATTAGCCTCTCCCAGATAAGAGCCCTCTTAGTGGTTGTCCAATGCAGAATGCTAACAACAATGGACTCAGCTGCGTATATTTATATATTTGTGCACACACACACACACACACACACACACACACACACGTACAACAACAATAATAATCAGAGAAAAGGGCTTTCAGTTTGAGAGTGGGAGGAAGATATGGGAAAGACTGGAGGAGGGGAAGCGACAAGGGAAGGCTATGTAATTTTATTCAAATAAAAAACCATTTTTTCTTAAACCAGCTCCAATTCTCCTTACAGCTCTGCTGCTGAGAATGCAAGTGGCCAGCAGCCAGAGAAGGTCATCTCCTGAAACTGGAGGTGGAATGGAATCAGAATGGTGTTCTTTAAGAGCCATTTCTGGGCCTCGGGTCTCAGCAGATGTCCCCCTTCTTGAATGTGACCATTTGAATAGATTTGTGAATAAAGCATGAAATGCAGAACACATGTCTTTTGTAGAAACAGATTCACACACAGTGCATTCTACAGTGCAAAGTCAATGAAGTTTGGGAGTCTGTCTATCATTCATGGCTTTGCTGGGAATTAGATAAATACATTTTAAAGAAATTTAGTGACAAATGGAAATGAAAATAAGAAAGAAAACTTTCACTCCTGCACGGGACTGAACTAGACCCTCTGCATACAGGAGACAATTGTGTAGCTGGATCTGTTTGAGGGGCCCCTGGCAGTGTGATTAGGATCTATCCCTGGTGCATGAGCCGGCTTTCTGGATTCCATTATCTATGGTCAGACACCTTGCTCACCACTGATGAAGTGGGGAGGGGCTTGGTCCTGCCTCAACTGAATGTACCAGGTTTAGCTGTCCCCCATGGGAGAACTTACCCTGTTGGAGAAGGGGATGAGGGGTGGGTTGGGTGGGGAGCAGGAGGAGGGATAAGAGAGGAATCTGTGGTTGGTATGTAAAATGAATAAAAAATTTTTAAAAAAAGAATGTCAAAAAAAGAAAAAAATCCCAGAGTAGGCTGTGAACTGTGGGAGGAGTCGAAGCTTGGGATGGGAGGAGTCAAAGCTTGGGGTGGGAGGAGTCAGAGCTTGGGATGGGAGGAATCAAAGCTTGGGATGGGAGGAGTCAAAGCTTGGGATG